>VYZQ01020670.1:7881-41760 GCA_013400655.1 Mystacornis crossleyi
CTCAAACCACAAAGTAAAAGAAATCAACAGACGAAACGTCTTCAGCTGGCAGTTTGCCAGAGGTGCTGTAACCTGACATGTCATGAAGGTGCCACTGCATACACCTTAAATTCACCACATTAACCACCCATCCATTACTACAGTGCTTCAGAACGTATACTAAAGACTGCATCACAGTATTTCTATAGGAGAGTGGTAAACACGTTCACAGCAGCAGCAGCCTGTCAAATTTACAGCTATAACATTAAGTATGATGATTTTTAAATGATGCTCATATATACATATATAACTGCTGATTTTTTTAGCGAGCCTCTCTTTCAAAAGGCTTCNGCTGAACATTTTAGAACTGTGTACTAATGGTATTTCTCTGGTTGTTTTAGTCAGAAGCAGCAAAGGTGACTGTCTAGAAAAGGGGCCAGTTTTATTGGATAGGTTTACAAATCACTTCTTATTCCAAAACATAGTGTGCTACATTCTGGGTTTAGGGGTTACAAATCCCTATGTGAGGCTTTCCACACAGGTTATTCCATAAAGGTTTGCTCTCTATTTTAACTTTTTGGAAAAGGCATGAAAAGAATCATTAGCACAGCCCTCTCCTTGCCTCCTCCCACAATTCAACGTCGTCGCCCTCGACAGTGACTGTCACTCCAAGGAGCCCGGAGATGTCACCTTAGCTCAGAACGACGATGGGGTGTTGAACATACATAATAACTGATAATGGGATAAGGGGAGCGGGAAACATAGCAGTGCACTGGAGCATCCTTTTAACGCTAGATACACACAGGACTCGTTCTTACAAAATCTTCAGCACATTCACATCTTTTCTGACTCAAGCAGCTCTCTTTATGTCATGGAGACTTCACATATGAGCAGAAATGCAATCCATGCCTTGAACTAAACAGATGACTTAAGGTCTTAAAGTTCTAATTAATTACAACATAGTACAAAGGCATGTTATGTTCTTGTGCGTATTCAGAAGTGGCCTAGCACCAATTCATTGAGTAACCAAACTGCTCCCCATCTTCATATACAAACACACCTGCTGGTACATGCTGAGGTTAGTGCTGAGCAAACTAATTCTGTTTCCTCTGGACAGTGCACATGTGTTCCAACTGCCCCAAACCATATTAATCTAAAATAACCTTCTGCCTCAAATATATGTGACCTGCGAAGAGCCCCAGCAGCAACTGTTTCAAAGCAGTGGTCAGTGCCAATTACCAAGAGAGAAGAGCTGGGATAGTCACACGGTCTGGGCGGGCACACAAAAGGCAGATGAGTTGGAGCGAGAGGATAAACAGAGGTTCCCAATGTATTTTGCCACTCAGAAAAGACCTAAGCTGTTTTAAAAGCTGCTTTATAATTCACAAATTTTTGGGTCCATGCAGAGGAAAACAATTCAAAAACCAAACAGTCATTCGCCATGTAGACAATAAATGTGAAGGTTGAGGCTGCTTTTCAAAGAGGTGAGGGAGAAACTCACACAACCCAGTCACATTATTGTAATCATGCTTGGCTCGGCTCTAACAAAGGGTTAATAAATTTTCAAGCTCGGAGAAAAAGACTAACAAGACATCCCGATGCTCCTGCTGTCATTGTCAGGGCAGCCCTTGGAGGAAATGTCCATATCAATTCGGTTTATCAGATGGACAGCTGATCAACATTAAACAGACTTGCTCTGGGCAGATTGAGCCGAGCTACCTGTTATGAATAGCAATGAGAGCCCTCTGCTCCCTGCTGCCGAGCTCTGCCATTTCCGACTGCCGCAGATCCCAGGACATATGGGGATCCCTAGTGACGAGCACATAAAGCTGCAGCTAACGCAGGCGACGGCTCATTTCCCCCAGCTGAAAGCAGGCATTAATATCCTGAGGAGACCAGGCCCGCCTCTGTGACCCCCAACTATTGAAGCAAAACAACGACTGTCCTATTTCTTCATTTAATAAGCTTTCAATGAAGGAAATCAAAATCCCCTCTTTGACTTCAGCATCGCTCTTCATGAAAAGGTTACACAAATACATCAGTGTCACACTTTCCAAATGCTCAGGATCTGGATGTTTTCATTTCTTTTTCTATAATCCGTTTGTTCTTCAAATGGTATTCACATTATTTGTGCTAACAAGAGCCATATTAGGCAGCTAATCTATGCCTAATTCTGATCCTACATACTGCTCTTCCACTCTCTCTCCCTAGCAGACTAAAAATACAAGAATAAATGCTATTGCAGAAATCCCAGGCAATGCATTTTTTAATGATTTTTGTGATAATCTCTACAATACCCAGGCACAATAACAAGTCCACAGTGCCGCAGATACAGGAGGATCCTTGACACAACTTTGTAAAAACCAGTATCCAACAAATAAACGCTGCTGTTATGAAGTTGTTGCTATATGGCTGAAGAAATACTATACACAGCTTTCTTCATCTGGAGTACAATTGGGTGATTAAGTAATTTCATATTTGAAAGCATCCAATCGCAACATACAAAAAAATAATGTTTAAGCAATACTGGACTTAGAAACAGGGCAATGGGATGATAAACTCTGATTGCTTCCATCCTGTTTTCACTCCAGAGCCCACAGACACAAAACGAAGTGGTTGCCACAAGAACTACCTGTACTTACCTCAGCACAAGGTAGTACTGAGAAAACAGTCAATGTTTCTAAACATGCGAAGTTCCTAAATGGAAGTGGGCTAAGAACCAGGAAAGCTTTTTCACCAAATGCTAACACACTTCCATGCCTTTCACCTCTGACGCAAGAACTCCCTGCAAAACACCACCAAATGCCCCAGAGACTCCACTTACAGGCATCCCATTTCAAGAAATGATACTGTTTTGATCTCCACACATGCCATAACCGCCTTTTCTTTCTCCCTTTACAAAAATCAACCCACGTGCACATGCAGAAATACATGAAGAAATGGTTGTTCCAAAGACAATGGTACAGAGCCTTGGACAATACCTGGGGCACCTTACTAAGAAGTTTTGACGGGTCACAATCTAACTGGCTGCTGTGGTTTAACACTTGCTTCTGACTCCTTGTTCCTGCACTTCCAATACCAGTGCCCCTAACCTAAACATCTGTTCAATTCTTGCTATGAAGTTTCCCTTAGATTATGAGCTCCTCAGGCTGTAAATGTCATCCTGGAAACACAAAGGAAAAACTAGTTCCATGAGTAATTAAAAAACTCTTCAGCAACATCTATTGGAGCTACACTGACACTAGGACTGAAACACCAGCTTGCAGGAAAATACTAGGCAAACAAAAACTAAGTTATACGGACAATTAGATCCTGCAACAAGTAAAACAAGTGCAATTTCTATTCCCTCTCTTCGCTCCCATCCTGCAATGAAAGCACACAGACCACTGATATTTAAATGTTTTGCTGAACTTTGATAAACTTCTGAGCTGCCTTCATGAAGCCAATACAATTGCTTCAGAAGTTCTTATAACTGACTTCAGTTCCTAATTTCAAGTCCTACTCTAAAAAGAAATAATAGGATTCTGTAAAACATATGATAAAAGAGACATATTCAATAGTACTGTTGTATTGCTGTGAACAAAAGAGTACTTCAGCTTAAATACTCCTCTGTGGTATTTGTGACGGAAATTCAAGTTCTCAGTAACAGCAAGAGAACTCGAGTTAGCTTACCTTTCGTTATCAGCTAACCGTCAGAACTACACTGGGCTTCTCAAGGCATGACAGGTTAAGCAAAGAAACATTTAACAATTAAAAATGTCATTCTTAGGCATGATATTTCACAGAAATGGGCCAAAGACTTAAATTAGCCATAAAACCCATATTTGAAAATTTTTGAAGCAACTACTATGAACTGAGATAATGAAAGTGATAGATCAAAAATTCTTTAAGAACTCTTATCATTGAAGCTTTGAATTAAAGTGACAAACAGTACACACCCAAGATTTGAACATTTTCTTTGTGATTGTCAATTCAATAGTTTCCCTTGAATACAAAAAGGATTAATTTGGATGAAAAGCCTTACATTCAGCATTTAAAAAAAAAAAAACTTTTAAAAAATACCAGCATCAATTCCATTTAAATTACAACTATAATAATCTAAATATACACATACTTATGAATCTGAAATAAAAAGAAATAGTTCTTTAATGGAAAATTACATACGAAAAAGCATTAACTAAAGAATTAAAGTAATTATTTCAGGTACTGACAATGTATTTGGGCAGCACTTGGCATCTGATTTTACTTTTTTTGTGAACAGTGAACAGGAAGAAAAATTCTATGAAGACAAGAAGGTGCTTAAACTACATTCAAGTTGATCCTGTATGCTCTGGGTACTAGCTGGGGCTGCACGAAGATAGCCCACTTAGTTACGCAGCAAGGAAGGGCAGTGATTTTTACATTTCTTTTTTCCATTCACCTGTCAAAGTCAATGCCATAGTTAATAAACCATGATTAGAGGAACAAAGCATAGTGAGTAACAAATAGCATCATAGTGATGGAAAGTCTCATTCCCATCTTCTGCGTATAGTCTCTTTTATAAAAAATTAAATGGCAGGGGGGCAGGTATTTAAGACAGTCAACATGTATGGCAGATGCTGTGATTTCACTAACAGGAAAAATCTTCAGGGTAAAGCAGCAGATTTGAGCAGAGCACCAAATATTCACCACATTACCATGACTTGTATATCAGCAGAAAACATCTACCTACTCCTATCCTTTAACAAGGTTAGAGACCAAGACTTCTGTGGTTCCTTCTATCTTGGGCCCTAAACTAATATAGGCGCATCTTCCACCTGAGGGATAAATCAAGTTGAAAGACATCAGTTCTATGAAGTTTGTTGAGTATGCTGTTTAATTGCATTCC
Organism: Mystacornis crossleyi; assembly: GCA_013400655.1. NCBI lineage: Eukaryota > Metazoa > Chordata > Aves > Passeriformes > Timaliidae > Mystacornis > Mystacornis crossleyi. Next base: position 12,728 of record VYZQ01020670.1, read on the forward strand.
TAACAACCAGTTTATTTTTAAACTGGCTACATATCCTACCTCTTTCATCTCCTTCCCTTTCTAGTATCACAAAGTTTTTGAAGTAAAATTTCTCCCAATACTCCTTCATGTATTTTTCCTTATTTTTGGAAAAGACCTTACATTTTCACTGTCACTCCCACCACTGATTATTGCTTAGGTTCTTTTCCATAATTTGTCTTAATAAAATCTTCCCTCAGCCTATTATAGGATTTGAAAATGTTTTCTGATTTTCAGTGGGCAGATGTTCACTTGAACTTGGCAAGCCAGTTTCCCTAAGCATTGTAGGTGGTTGGCAGGGGAGAGAGAAGTCTGACTTGAAGTCAAGGTCCTGTTCCCTTCCTTAGTGCAGGAATTATAAAGAACGGCTTTCGCAGATCTTGGCTTCATTGTTAGGTCTACCACAGAACAACCAATTCCCACTTTGTACTCCAGATGCAACATGCAAGTGAACCAACTTGTATCAGTTTCCAACTAGTGCCACCAATGTGCCAACATGGCCACCACTGCGTCACCGCAGTGTAGCCAGGAGCCCTCAAGCCTGGGAGCCAGCAACCTGTACCAGATTGCAGGAATCCACATCTGCACCATCATCTCGAGCAAAACGAACCCCTAACTGGTGAACTTGTGTCTGGCTTACCCCTATAGTCAGCATCAGTGGCCAAAGAACAGTGATCACAACCTATATCACATTTTTCTTGGGTTGGAGGGCCTTATCATGGCAATTCCCCTTTCAAGTCACACGGCCTAAAAGAAGAATAATCCCAGCCTGGAAACAAAAGCATCAGTTATGGAAAACAGGTGAGAGAATCTAGACAAAGACCTGGTAAAGATCACTACCTCAAGCTCAGTTTAAATGGAAAAAGTGTTAATCTGAAAAGCCAGAAGGAAAATACCACCAGAATCACTAAGTCAAACTGATGTTTTCCAGTTCCCAGAGGCAGGCACCGAGGCTGGGACCAATAAAGAAGGGAATATCAAGAGGAAACCTGCTCAGTAAGATGTGCCTAGCTACTATAAGATCCAGAAACCAGTGACAATGCAGCTGTGTGAACAATGAGGAGCAGGCGGGCTGGGCTGACGTGGTAAGAATCCAGATACGCTCACTGTAAAGATGAATCTTGTCATGTTTGGACTTTATTAGCAAGAAGAATACAAAGGACATTGTGCAAGAGACAGGTATTAAAAGAACAGTGAGATATGGTGGCAGGCCTAGGTATGTTTTTTAATCCCCACAAACCAGGATATGAGAAACTTAAATAGCTTTGTATCTTATTTCAGTTATTACAGATTTCACAAGCACTAGAAACTGCTAAAAAGGGAGATATCAATTGCTTTTCCTGTTCTCAGAGATTCTTCCTACACTGCTAGAGAAGAAACAGACTTGAGACATGAGCCAGTACTTATGTAAGTATTGTTTAAAAAAAACAGCTTTACAGCTTAGGTTGTACAGCTTTTTTATTTTTCAAAGGAAGGATGTCTAGCTTAACCTAACGGATCAAACCAAAGGAAAAAACAGGAGTATTCACCTGAAGATGGAAAGAAAAAATTAGTAAGTTAGATGGAAAAAGATTTCTTGGATTACTTGAACGCTGATGCCAAATATCAGTAATAAAATTTAGAACTACTAATTTATAAGCACATTGTCAAATTTATAGAATCACATATCATAATCACATTTTTAAATCACTGGTTATCCCTATGGGAAGATTCACATTTCCAAAATGAAGTAAAGTTGTCAAATGCAATATTGTGTTTTTATAAGGCAATTATCAAGATTTAAACTTCTAATAAAAGGCAAGTTGAAATTCCACTTAGTATCTGCTATAGACTATATGAACAGCTATGTAGACCATATTAAGTACTTCATCAAGTAATAGCATGAGCTGAGATGTTTACTTCTTCAAAGACCTACTTCTCTCATTTTGTAAATAATGACGCAGCTATTCAGTGTTCAGTATGCTCACGCAATAATGTATATTGGCAATATGTAGATATATTCGCAATGTATTGACACTAGGTTGAATTTCTAAAAGGAATTCTGCTAGCTCAAGAAATGTTGCATTTAACTTGACTTCTCTATATTAAAGACTCAAATTGCTACAAAGACCTCATATCAGAAAAATTTAGGTACAAGTGAACATGAGTTGAATACATTTGTTATATGAAAACAATATACTCTACACCAGTATACAAACATTCTTTATCAATGTGACAGATAATATTCACAGGCATATATTATACATGAGCAATATCTTCAATGATAAAACAAGCTGATAAACAGTTGGATAAATTAAAAAGAAAAATGTGAATATTTTTTGGAAACTCCTTATGAATAGTTTGCTATATGACCAAAAAGCCACAAAGCCCCAATTAAAAAGATTAAGCTGATTAAAAACAAAACAAAAAGCCAAAAAACTGTGATTTAGACAAAGCCGAATCAGCTGTCAGTCCTTCCCTATCTAGCTTAGACAAACTGAAAAACTGATAGGAACAAATACAAACCAGAGAAAGTAGGCAAGAAAGAAAACTGATAAAGGACTGGATGAGAAAATACAGACATGGACAAGGAGCTGAGCAAAGGCAATTTAAAAAAGGATATACTAAAAAAACCTCAAACCTAAGAACAACTTTAGGAACTGCACTGGTCCATTACATAAGGTTAGGCAGAAACAAAACCACATAAAGGCAAGGCACTTTAGAAAGCCTGTTATATTTTAAACAATGCATTTACACAGCCAGGTGTTTATATTTCTTAGCCCAGAAGCAAATAATGCTCATGAAGAGCAGCAGCAGGTAAGATTTTATAGTTAGCAGGTCCAGAGAACTAACACTCAGGAGAGAAGGCAACAGAAAAGGAATAACACAGCTAATAAACAGCAAAGGGACTGAATCATCCTCAATCCAGAGTCAACTGAGCTGGTTCAATATGCTTTACTCAAGTTAAAATATGCAATGCAAAAAAAAGATCAATCAAAAGATCTCAGTGCACACCGAATACATATCGGACTAGAGACCCTTTCGAGAAACAAGCAGCCAAAGTTTGGAAAAGACTGGAAGGAGGGTAAAGGAATAGGTCATCCAAGATAATCAGCTAAGATACAGAATGTGACTGTAGTCAACTAGAACAGTAGGATCCACAGATGATTTAAGGGAAGAATATTAGCAAAAGTGTTATTTCTGTCAACCCTGAGTTTCTGATACCAGTAAAAACTGTTACTTGAAAACTTCAGTCAAAAAGAATTTGAGAAAGGACAAAAATGTTGAAAAGAGTCATACTAACGATCAAAGCAAAGCAAAAAGATGAAGTGAGGAACAAAAGCTTTTTTATATGTGGAGGAGGCTGATATTGGATCAGCAGATTGAGTCGCAGACATTTTAAAAGAGGTTAAGTATGTACGCTACGGAAAACAAATTCAAGAGAATATGCTGATTATCAAGCAAACATAAAGTAAGACCCAGAAGCCTGAACCTAAGGAAATCCAAAAAGAATAAAGGGAAGGCACTTTCCAAAATCTCTTACAAAGAGCAACAATGGACTCTCCATCTACAGTGCAATTGAAGGCAACACCTGATGAACACCCACTGCACAGATATTAAAATTGATTAAAGTTGGGGAAATTCTATCTGACTACCAGAATGGTATCTCTTAGTTATTCATGTATTAATGAACAGTAAAGGCAAGGAAAGGAAATTTTTCAGGTAATAAACAAAAGATGACTGGATTTGGCAGCGTATGTTGGTCCCTGTATCTGAAAACTTCACCACTGGCCAGAAGCCCATTTACTTTTAAGGAGGTATAAAGACTTTCAGCACTGAGATTTACAGATGCATTTATTTCAGCCACCTTCATCAGGAGAAATATCAAAACCAGAGCCATTTGGCCCACTGGAGTTTCCTCCCATTCCCTGCATAGGAGCACACACAGCCACCATCAGGCAGGGAACCCGTTCTATTACAGCAGGTACATGAATGCTGTATTACAGTGCATAGAAAATAAATGTCTCAAAATGTATTTGAAGCAAGTTCTGCAAGAGGAAACAAGCTACATTCAAGATTCATGCCTGTCTTCACATATTTAGGTATCCACACTGATAATGCAGTACTAACCTGGGAATACATACAATTATGCCCACTAGGAATAGGAGATAAAGAAAAACAGAGACCTTCTACAAAATTATTTTATGGACATAAGGGTGTGTATTTTATGTAAGTATATATATTTTATTTAATTACAGTTTTCCGTGTAACCATTAGGAGGTTCTAGCTGTGCAAGTCACATTTATTAAAGGCAGCATGTCAAATAAGAGTTGACAATTACAGGCTATATCAATACACATTATGCCAGATGGTAATGAGCCATACACAGAGGGCCAGCCATCCAAAATAATCACACCATTTTCCACAGAAATGTTGAAGAGGTTATGGTTTATTACACAGTGCTCATTAGACATACAGTGGCAGCATTAGCAATTTTTCCTTCATTTGTGTCTCATTTAAGAGTCTGCCCCCACAAGCCCATTCAAATTAGTACACAAGGTTAAAATCATTACGGTCAGTGGGAAAAAAAATTTAAGTTTTATTTTTATTTTACAGTAATGGTAGATCAAAGGTCCCTGGAATCTATTATTCTCTCAACTATTATCTAACATAGGATACTAAAAGGAATGAAATTCACTGTCATTTGCTGTGAAGAAAGATAACCTATTTTAAATGGGTAAACTCAGTACTACTTAATTAATAACTCTAAGTGAAAACAACAGTTAGGTTGTGACACAAAGTGACAGAAGTCAGAAAACTAAAAGTTGAAACTGAACTTTCAGCCTGGGCTTTGAACTTTCTCATCTGCTTTTCAATCTGCTTCTTTAACAGCATGGAAATATTTAAGTGTCCAAAAGGCAACTCATCCTTCACAGCAGGTGGAAAAAACAGTTGTCTCAAATAACTAGAGTGTCATCTCTGAGAAAACACCTGTAAGATGATTTAAAGTACCTTTCTATTCAGCTGCATATGTTGACTTCCTGTTAGAAAATTACTGTTGGAAACATTTATTTTCCTGCCTTTTTGTGTTTGTAGATGGCATAGAGGTAAAAAGAGGCAGAAGTGAAAATCTGTCAGCACAAGCAAAGATATGTTTATTGCTCAAAAACAAGCCAATGTCCCCCAAACTCCAAGTGACAGCCAGCATTTGGAAGTCATAAAACTGTGAAAGAGAGGAAGAACTTAAGAACTGGACGTGCCACCTGGCAATACGACTGCAGAGAATTGTCTTTTCGGTACAAGCTCCTCTGTGGAAGCATGCGGTGTATCACTCGGAAATCTGGGTCTCCCACCAGGCAGCCGCCCAGCTCTCATGGCCAGGGCATCCTCATACCTCCTTCCTCAGCCACTCCTGCCGAGTTACTCTGCCGTTACACAAAACCTTGAATTATTCATTCAGCCAGATGGCAAAAGAGTGAAGAAAGTCAGCATCCAGGAGAGAACGGTGGGACACCTGGACTCCAGATCCTGCTCTGCTAAGTAAGTTACTACGTGGGAAACAACATTACAAACTCAGCCGTTCCCGACCAAGACGTCCTATATCCCTGTATTTAGAGAAATTTGCTGAAAATTCAGACAGAGGAGTACTTTTGCATCCTTTCAAATTCTCGAGAAAGCCAAACCTGGACTTCTTGCATCCTCAGTGAATGCTTAGTCAGTGGCTACAGAATATGGACCAATGTAAACAGCACATCTCCAGTTTGACAACTCACTCACAAAATTTCCTGGTTAAACTGACCAACAAATTTTATCTGCTTTTTGAAATTGTTTGAAATACAAAAAGCAGGTTTTATTTAATAGAGTCTTAGAAAAAATGCTTACAAAATTAAGAAGAATTCCATTAATAATTCCAGGCAGTGCCAGTCTTATGACAACGGAACAGGTACTCTGGTAAAAAATCTGTTTACTGTATTTAGTAACAATGCTGTTAACAACAATATTTTGCAAAAAGGTCATCCTACTACCTGCCCTTTGTACAATTCATTTTATTGCCAACAAAATCACTTACCCTAACAAGGTGGCACTTTTGCAGGCAGACACCAGGAAATATGAAGCAAATATGAAACTTGTGCAATGTGAAACAAAGGCAAGCCCTAATTCATTATACAACCCAAAGGGCACCAGGCTAATTTAAAGGTCTAAACAGAACATAGCAAACATCATACAGAATTTTTATAGAGTTACTTCCATGCTAAGTTTCCAGACAATTCAGACTAAGTTTAAATTCTGTAATGTTAATTCAAAAATGAACACCAGTAGCCAACTCCAAAAAAACTGCTCACAAGAAAGCCCACCTCTGCACAACTCCAAGTGCTTTAGAAACAACAGAACAACCACTGTTTCCTTAAAACAAATGGATTATATTTCTAATAGTCAAAGGTAAAAATAAGACATTTTAAACTGATGGGGTGAAAGAAGAGCAGCCAAAAGAAGAGTTTACAATGGAGTAAGCATGAAGGCCTTCCTTTTGGCTTACTGAAGTGAGCAAGTTTTAGGTATTGTAAACAAGAGTCAAAAAAGGCAAGATAGGAGGTAACCAAAAGCCTTGGCAACAGCTGCTGTAGCATGGCTTTGGGAAAATGTGATGGTAGGATACACGATGCAAGGATAGGCAGTAAGACTCAGAAGTGAACAAGGTATGTTGACCAAAACCCTCAAAAGAAGAGGTATGAACCAAAGGATTCATTTGTAGACTGGATGACCTTGCTATCACCACAGCAGAAATCAAAAGGAACATGATGATGAAGAAAATCACGAATTTTGTCATGGAAATGACCAACACTCCTTCCCACATGATGGCAGCACGTGTCAGCCAGACTGTTTGTGGGCACCATCCAGGGTGCCCATCCACCCAGGATTATCCATATTTGCTCTACAGCCCCTCAACAACACGTATCCTCCAATTACATCTCATGCATCTATTCCATAAGAAATTTCACATCATGGTTTAAAAATAGTTTTGACTATTCTGTGGTTTATTTAGCCAAAATATTTAAATACTTGCACTAAAACCAGCTAAAAAGATATGAAGGGAAATAAAAGGTCTCACTTGCAGGTAAATGCAAGAAACAGGCTACTAACAATTAATTTTATGAATTTTAGCTTTTTTATTAGTTGTTTCTCAGCCCTGCAAGACTGAAGCGTGGCTATAATTTTATTTGCAATGACTATGGGAGACAGTTTGAACCACTATTAACAGAAATTCCCATTCCTGTGCATTGTCAGCTGTTCTGAGACCCCCAGCTCGACTTATCACTTCCAGTTTTTCTGTGAAATCTCCCTGAAGAGTTTGTCTGTAATTGTATTCAATGTAGCTGAAAGATAAGGTGCACTAACCTTGACATTAAATCTCTAGTACTAATGACACCTGAAATACATGGAACCTTTTTATGTGAGAGCAAAGAAGGTAACCTTTTTTATGCCATGAAGAATGAACACTTGATAAATGAGCAGCCCCGTTAAGAGAATAGACTGTTCATGTGTCTAACTGCACAGGAAAAAGGCATTAAAAAATAAAATGTGAATCACCAGAATACAGTGTACCAGATAGGGTTGGGGTTTATTTTATAACTATATATTTTTTTAATCATGCTTATATAAGAATTACTGTATATTCTGAAATACCCGTAAATATCCAAGATACAGAGGGGATAAAAAAATCCGAACATATACTGCTTGCACAACCACAGATAGCTCATACTATGAAGCAAACCTGTCATATTCTGAACAGCTGTAACTACATTTCTGTTAGTCAACAATTAAAAGTATGGTTATCACAGGTGCTCTCCTTTCCCCTCCTGAACTTTCAATGTTCAGAATTAGATAGGGACATTAATACCACAAATTAAAATGTTTTTTTATAGGAATACTTTTGCTTTTCACAAAGCAGAAGTATGTAGCAGATGGGTATTGCCTGCCATGTACAAGGAAAGAGACTAATAGCTAAAGGGAGACAGCAGACTTCTCAGAGACCTTGCCCCTTACACCAGGTGTGTTGACAGAATTGCCAGCAGGGAAAGGATAATAAACCTTTTGGAGCAAGGCAACGACTGCTGCTTCTGGGACCATCTCAGCATAGTAACAAGCATTTGGTGCTGTTGAGGTCTGCAAAGTTTTGTCATTATTATTTGTATATACTTTATGCAAATGAGGTACGGTGTGATATTGAGAAAAATGTGTCCTTTGATTTAAAAAAAGACTTACTATTATACCATTGGCACAATTTCCATCTATTTTTACCCTATTAAAAGCAGTTCTATAAGGCACCTGAAAATTTCATGTTTTCATTTTTTGCTTCTTTCATCCCAGAATGATTCAATCTACACACTTTATTAAGGGATAAGATGACATCAACCAATTCATGCAACATTAACCCCAGGCGAGTGAGGATGGAGAGACAGCTATATGCTAATAAGCTACCTCCAAGAGCAAACTTTATTTCTGCAGAATTCCTACCAGAGTCTACAAAATAGGATCCTTTCCTGACTGCAACTAGTACTGGAGCTTTGCTGAAATTTAATTTGCCTGCTGGAACACCATATGAACATAGCTGAACTTTTTTTACTGGTTTTGTTGCACGGATATCAAAAGCCAGAATGAAATTTCAGCTGTAAGAGACTGAAGCAAGCTTTCCACACAAGAGTGTCTAGGTGAAACATAACAATTATGAGAAAGAAATCAGAAATACTATACAGCATAAAATAAAACTTGTTTATGTTTCTTCCCTTTCTGGCAATACTAGATGCATAATTTATTTGGCTGCATCTTCTCTTTCTACAAAAATGTACATAAATTTGGACAAGTCTTTGGAAAAATTAAAAACTATAACTCCAAATATTTAAATGGACTTCAAGAACTGGGCAGTCAAGCTCACAAAATCTCACATGAAACAAACATATTCCATAATTGTGCTGGCACTGCTGATCAGAAGTTTTCAATTGCTGCAAACTGTATAAAACCCATCATCTTTCTGATTTCTGTTTTGACTGCATAAGCACCCTCTCAAATACAACATGGTGAGAATACCATATTGCATTCGTATTCTTGAAATCTTTATCCCTAGTCTCTCACTCCTTATTCCTCTTCTCAAATCATCAATCACGCCCATCTATGTACTCACACACCCACCTTTATACTGGAATATATTATAAATAACCAAGCTTTACTGTCCAGGAACACAATGCCCTGTCTACACCACCAGCATATTATTGTTGCCTTTCTTTTTCATTATTGTTTGTGCTAGAAGCATCTCGGAGCTGTCAAATTCCACATGAAAAAATCTACTGAAGGTTAAGGGCCAAATACCAATGAAGCCACAAGAAATATTCATTCATTTAATGTGATTAGGGTCCAGAACATGCCATTATTTCAAGTGGGAAGAGAAAGAACATTGGATAATCGTTATACAGCCTCATATCTCCATGTACATATATACCTGTGGAGTAAAACGAAGACCTCCTCAACTCCACCCCAGCAGATCAAAAATTTTGTAATATCACCAGTTACATTATATCAGAGTACTGACTGAATCATACTAAGAAAATAAATTAATTGGTGCAGTATGCCTTGTAATACTTAACTTCATATTGCTACAATTTTCCAAGAACTGCAGAAATTTGTATTGAAACTGCATAACTGCATTGTAGAATTTATCAAGGGCGAGATTAATAGGACAGAAAGAGGATAGGTGGTACTTCAGCAAGTAGAAAGCCATGGGAAATATTTTGGGACTCTAGGACAAAAAAATTATATGGTTATTTAAGAACTCGGGAGTGAAGCAATTGGTCACATTGATGTCGTAGTTCTGATGGATAAGCAGTCCCCAAAACTGCTGTGTGCTTTCATCACAGCACTGGACTGTATTTAGGTGATGGTTGGCAATTTCTTTTCACAAATACTATTCTATTTTTTGTAAAGGAAAATAGTGAAAGTTCTCAAGCAGAAAACTGCTGCAAGGGCAAGATTTTACAGCAAACACAGTTCTGGTGTGTGGCGATGCCATGTCCCAGGAAGGCTGTGCCAGGTCTTGTTACCAACAGGGCACCTGGCCTTCCTCTGAGAAGCTCCCACTGGGGTGAAAGCAGGGCTTTGCTGCTCCCACAGCTGCTCCTGACCCACTGCAGAATTCCACCAGTGCTGCTCTGGTTTTGTACGCTGTGCTGCACATCATGGCAGTCCAGTTCTCACTTCACAAACAATGGGAGGAAGAAGCTCCAACAAAAGGGAAGGCCAGACAGACAGAGGTGTGTGATGGGTTTGGCCAAATTTAGGGAAAATGTCCAAAAGGAGGGTCTCCTCAAAGGAAGGCAGGTTATAGCCACCCCTCCCCCACAAGGTTTGGGACAAACAAAGATTTTCCTTGGAGGAATGTGAAAGAGAAAACAAAAACTATTTATTTAACAAACAGACAGGTAAAGAATAATAATGATAAATAATAAAACTTCTCGCTGTGGAGAGAAACCTGAAAGATTTTAAAGTCCTTCTGTGGGTGTGGTCACTCTCCTCCTCCTTGGAGCTGGGTCGGAGTGGGGGCCCCCTCCAAGTCGGTGGAAGGTCCCCCGGTGGGGTTCTGATGTTCTGAACAAGTCCAGAAGAGAAGGGAAAAAAAAAAGAAACCAAAGTCCCAGGAAAAAAACCACTTTCCGTCTCTCTCCCCGAAGAAAACAGAGCCGAAAAAAAAACAACCTGAAAAGCAGGAAGGGTACTTCCTTCACTCTCCTCCCCACAGCAGAAGAACGCAGAGGAGTAGTGACCTTGAAGCACAGATTGTTTTGAAAAGTTCGCTCGGTTTTTTCTCTTTCCTCTCTCAGGCTCAGTTTAAAGGCACAGAAAAGCCCAGGAATCATGTCTGGGCATAGAGCGGTAGGAGATAGGAGATACAACAGCATAAAGTCACCCCACGACAGGCGACATTACAGTTTCTCCAAGGTAAGCCATCCCTACCATGCTTTCTCTGACACTGAAAATTACTTCCTTTTTAAAATGGAAACCAAATACACTTTGTGATGTACATGCTGAGTTTACCTTGCTCAGCTATCTAGTGCTATACAGACTTATTTTGAACAAGATTTGAGCCCATATCTCTGAACAGTCTTTGATCAGCTCTAATGCAATGCCTTTTTATTTATTCTACAACGTAAGGAGAAGACCTTTTCTTATTCAACATATAATTGCTGTATTTGCACATGCTAAGTATGCCGAAAACAATAAAAGTTAATGAAGAAAAGTACTGTTTGTAATGAATTAGTAATATTGTTAGATTTGTATTTGGAGTTGATTTTTATTGTTGTGGATGGAAGATGATCAATAGGAATATGTAATCAAGTTGTATGTGCTTTTCATCTCCTGAGACTCATCTTGTAAAAGAGATGATGAATCTCACAGGATTTATCCTGAAGAGAGAAAACTAAATAGAATAATTTAGAATAACTGCTTGGATTTCCTCTTATTAAAAGCTATGGGAAAGCTACCAAGGTCTGGGAGACAAAATTATATATTTCTTAAAGATTATAAAAGACATCACTGCTCATATTTTGACATACTTTTCCCATTACCTTTCAAACAATTTTGTCAAGAGCATTGTACTTCTTAATGTACTTAGATATTGAACATTTTAGACCATGCATTTTCTCTAACAGTTAATTAGCTAAGCTTCTAAAGTACTTGCTAGATGGGATACCGTACCTTTAGAGAAAGCCAGCCTTCCAGAAGATAGGAATAAGAACAGTAAGTCCCAAAGGAAATCATTTTTATGATAAAGAGTCCTAATGCGCCCCAGTAAAGGTGAGGATTGATTGTTATGGCCTATTGTTACTATAATTAGAAGTCAAACACCAATTAGCAGTTCCATTAATAAGATTAATCTCTGCAATAACTGCAGCTGAGACCCAGGGCTTGTGTGCAGTAAGCCAGTGTGAATTTAAAGTGCAACAGCTATTCTGCACTAAAACTCCCAGGCTGAATACTTACATCGCACAAAGGGTAACTGCTCTGCCTTCTTTGAGTTCTGAGTTCCTACATACATTATTGGTCTTACTACATTTTTCTCATTTATTGCTTTTTATTTTGTTTAAACATGTTCTACCACGATTTAGCAGTCATTGATGGGGATAGGTGCAATGGAGCATGAGATCTCCCAAACTTTGGTTCACAGCCACTCCCCCTGCTTTGCACCAGGTCAAGGTAAATTTAATTTGGTTTCCATTACTAGTAAACTCAGGAAAGTAGTCATGGAAAAAAAAATCCAACTTCTTACAAATATGAAAATACTCTTCACATGTCAGAAGTCCATTGTAGAGGTAGGAATCATTTTTTCACTTGAAACTATGAAGGTAAGAAACAGTCAAATCCAATCTCTGAAGTAAACACACACTACAGTTCAGAGTACAGAAACTGAAAGGGCAAGATCTGAAATGAGGTGGAGTCACACACGTGTGCTCTTTGTATTTTTGTAGGTACCGAAATCATAATTTGTATGGTCTTTCTTTGGTTTTATTTAATTTGTGTTTAGCCTTTTACAATAACTCCCAAAGAGAATTTGTCCACAGATACACCTACACCATGCAAGGTAAAAAGAAGGCTTTTGTAAAATTTAATAGCAAACAGGTCAAAGCAACCTCTAAGTGTCATTTGCACTCTAGCAATACAATAAACCTCACTACCTTCACCAAAATTTACTCATGTTTGTCATGGCTAATTAGCCAAGAGGCTTTGTAATGGATTTGCTTTTTCCTTTCTTTGTTTTAAAGGGGAACTGTCTGATTTCTTAAATCAAATACAGATTAATGTGGAGACACATTCCAGTTGGAAAGCATTTAAACAACTATTTAAAATTACAAACATCTTTAAACTTGTCTATAGTAGGAAGAATCTGCTGGCAAAACTTCACTGGTGAGCTGAACAAGTAAAGATCCAGCTTACACAGTTAAAGACCTGTTTTGCTAGAGAGCATTGACCTGTTCCTAAAGCAGAAGGCAGCCCTTTGCTATTGTAGCCATCTACTACAACTGAGATGTGACAGTCATCTGAGCATTAGCATCTCTCAGCTGTTTGGCTGCATTCACAAGAACAGGACAGAAGCTACCTGCCAATAACTGGAGCTCTCAGGGAATGTAGAGCCAAAGGTGCATATCCTCATGCAGTATTTATTCTGTTTTTCACTCAAAGTGGAACACGTTTTACATTTTCTCAGTTTCCAGAGATGGTGCACTCACACCTCATAGGCTGTTATGCTAAATACATAAGTATTGCCATTTCAGATCCTTCTCGCCCATAAAATGCCAGTCCTGCAGCAGTCCAGGCCACAGGCATAAACAAAGTCAACCAACCAATGTTCATTTGTACATATTTTTGCAGACTGCAATTCTCAAAAGCAGACTGTAATCAGTATATTACCTCTAAGCTTTTGACTATACTAGTCCATATTTATCTTTGCAGATTGAAGTGGTCCAAGGATCATCATTCACAGAAGCTTTGATTCCCCGGAGGCAGCCTGAGTGCTCCTCATGCATACAGCGATTAGAGACTGCTCTAACAAGCACAGCATCACCTCTGTTATAGCTGCCATGGCATGGGTTTTGGAGAACAGATAGAGCTGCAGATGGCGAGCTGTCTCCTGTGAGAAATAGAAGAGATTCCTAGTGTCCCCATTAATATACAGCAGTTTGTCGCTACTAGACAGTGGCATATTCCTAAGACAAGACCTTTATGCTTGTGTTCTCAAAGTAGGCCTTGACACAGTCAGCACTTCTAATTCTGAAAATCTTGGGATAGAAAGTTCTTTGAATACTTCAGTTTTCAAATGACCATAAAGACACCTAACAGGCTAAATCATGTCAACATCAGCATGGCCTCTTGTGAGCTCCATACTCATGACTGCACACCAACGACAGCATTAGACACAGAGCATGAGGCTACAGGCTGGGGGTAGAATGCTCACTCATCTGTTTAAAACACATCTTGATTATCACCTTGTGAAGAAGATTCTGTTCTTGAAAGACCTGACCTTCATGAAGAAAGCTAGATGAGAGTCTGACCTCATTGCTGACTCCACTTCAGAAAGAGGTGGGTCTACAGACCTACGGATATCACTTCCAACTTGAATTATGCTGTGAATCTACATGTACTATCAGCAGCATCTGGTTAACCCTAAAGGAGGTTAATGGAAGGTCAGACTTTCTCTGAAGATGACATAAAGCTCTTTGGAATACAGGGAAAGGAAATTAAAGCAAAGCTTTGTTTTCATATCTAGCAAGAAGCTGGGAGAAAGGTAGGTAGAACAGCCAAGCGACAGAGCAGTATGTCCTCTGTCCTTACAGTCCTTAGAAAGATACCTATCCCATCTGACTTCTTTGCAACCAAAGAAACATTCAGAGGAAAAGCAACCTAAGGGTGAATGAATCCTCTGGTTAAGATCTGAATTTAAGTTTTAAGTGTTCCTTAGAGTAGGTTTAGAACAAGATGACTTTGGTATAGCTACAATGACAAAGTGCACGTGAAATTAGACTCCGTGACCCCTGTGTGTGTGTGCACCTCCAAGAAAGGGTACTCAGGACAACTTACTATTGGAGCATGACAAACGAAAGACCCATCACCATAACAAGGAGTTGGCATCTGCTGCCAAATTGCTTTAAAAATGGGCTTTTATTGGAAGCAGCATCAATGCTGGCTCCAAAATCATTATTAAAACACTAAAGACAAGGAGTCTATGTTCATGATTCCTGTCATTACAGTACTGCCACCACTCTTCCAAGCTGCAGGAAGGATTCTGATTCAGAGACAAGTTTATCCAGTGAGTACCTTCTTGTAGTAAAGCATGTTCATCTTGCAAAGCGATGAGTTCCTGGAGCTGTAGGGGTCAGCTACATCATCCTGAGGAAGAAGGTGCAAGGACAGAAGTCCAGTATCGATAGTCCAAATCCAGCAATCTGCTGGATTTACCAGGTTTTAGTACAGAACTGAAATAGTACTTTCTATATTCCTGTTGGGGGTTGAGGAGGTTTTCTTTTTGGGTGTGTGTGTGTTCTTTTCTTCTCCTCTCAAAGGAATTTTTTCCCCATGTTAAGGCACGATTGCTGAGTACTTAAACAAAGGACCGAGCTAGCCACAAGGGAGGGGCCCAATTGTCCCTTTTTTTTGGTTTTGGTGGCATCTTCTCAGGTGGGGGAGCAGAGACATCTCGAGATTTAGAACTGGGAAAAGAAGTGGGGTAGAGTGCTTNAATCTACATATTGATTAAAAAGGTCTTTGCTTGTCGATGACCATAGGATACACCAGTGTGAATGCACAGACAGATTTGACTGAAAAAAGGATTATTTTAAACCTCTGACAAGCATCCAAGGAAATCTGCAGAGCTGACTCAATGGATATCAATACTAGAGGGTATTTTTTAAACTGGCACTAACCGGGTAAAAAAAAAAAAGAAAAAAAGGCAAAACATAAAGAGAACAAAATAACTTGCTATTAGAACTATATTAGAGCTGAGAGATAAAAAGATGGCCCAAGTTTGTTCTTTGGTGTCACCTGCATTTTAAGCTGCAATACAGAGGCTATGTCAGGCATTCATTACTTATTATAAAGCCAAGGAGATTCCTCAATCCCCAGGCAGTAGTGTGTGGCAGTGCCAGACGTGAATAGAGTAAGATACCCCTTTGGGTACTTTGAGAGAGGACCCAAGCCAGTCTTGGTATCTTCAGCGTGAGAATGTGGCTTCACTATGAAGCATAAAGCTGTCAGTGTTCAGAAACCACATGATCCCAGAGTTTCAATTACAAACCTCACTTCCAGCAGCAAAGTAAAATAACAGCAAGCTGCATACTTCGCCATCCAACTGAGTTTTGCTCTGACAGAAGGCAATGCAGTGTCAGACTCTAGTATAATCACCAGCTAGGAAATGGATCTCAAAGCCCTTATGAAGCTCTAGCCTCCTGTGTCACATCTAAGGTACTCTCTGATACTATTAGCATGATAAATTATTGTTAATTCGATTCTGCCTAAACCCAAACGTGAGTTCTGCTTCCTCTTCAGCACCAGAGTAAGGAGTTTCAAGGGAATATGGGATGCATGTTTTGCTTGAATACAGGTAATGACATCAACTCTTACACGATACTGTTTGCATACTCTGTAGTGAGCACTACAATTGATCCTTATATTTGCAATGCTTCTGTAGCCAAGGAAATGTTTTCCTTAATGCTAAGAGACCAGCAGAAAGTTTCAACTTTAGGAAATCTGTCCAGCAGCTGAAATAGAGCTGTTTATCATGCTTCTACTTCTCTTCATCCTCTTTTGGGATCGCTGGTGCTGAGCTGGAAGTAAAGCCAGGTTCCTTTCCCCGCCAATAGGAATAAAGTCAGGTTGCTGCCAACACGATAGGGAGGTGGCTGTACAGAGTAAAGCATGCCAGGCAGGCTTTTATA
The DNA here is from genome assembly GCA_013400655.1 of Mystacornis crossleyi. NCBI lineage: Eukaryota > Metazoa > Chordata > Aves > Passeriformes > Timaliidae > Mystacornis > Mystacornis crossleyi. The sequence continues at coordinate 29,200 of VYZQ01020670.1, forward strand.
ACACTTCCTCCCTTATCTTCAGCACGGCTCATAAGGCAACCGGCAGTTACCATGATACCCTTGCGTACAATGACCCCCATGGCCCCAGAGTAATGCAGGCAGATCACGACTCTTGCAAATTATGAAGTGCTAAAGCTGAAGGCAATGCTGGCCAGAGGCAGCACCATTTAACTACACTAGCCCTGCTCCTGTAACTACCTAAATTGTAATCCTCATTATTCTGGAAAAGATTGCTCTCTGGTAGCAGGCATAGGTTTTGTTCTATTGTGTACCAGTGAAAAACAGATGCCAGCTAGGAAGCTAGATAATCTATTTTTATACATTTAGGTCAATTGTCCCTTGAATTGATGTATCTAGAGAACAAGAGAATAGGATATAATTTTTTTCTATTCCAAATTCAGCTCTCAGTATCTTTATGTTTTAATTTTAATTTTTGTATTGCTTTATTGTGATTTAAGAATATAAAACAGTGAGAAAAGGTTACTCAGAACATGCCAAATTCCAGGATGAAAAACTCTACCATATTATTGTGTGTTTTTTAAGTTAAATGGTTATCACGCTGTTACATCTTCCTGGTCACAGACTGTACATTTAGTGCAGTACCAGTTACAGCGGACTGATGTAAGCTGGCTATCTACTGCAGGACTGAATATTTAAATACAGAGCAGGAACTGGTTCCAACACAAACACCGGGAAAAGAAAGACTGGGCTGGTGCAATTGCTGACAAGTACTGGAACAATTTAGCTCATGCTCAGATTTCAGAAATGCAATTAATTAATCACTACTACTAAGTATCCTAAAATCAAGTGAGCCATATCCCAGCTAATAGTCTGGAATATAATGTTCACAGCACATAAGTATGAGGCAGTGAAGATGCTCATTACAGTGCCAGAAATAATATTTCCAGCAAAATATTATATATAAAGATGAAATAATTATATGGCATGGCAACAAAAAGAGCTGTATAGATTACAGCTGAGCTGAAAATCTGTGAGAATCTATTTCCAAAAAATATTTTCCAAAGTTGGAGACATATAAGCAATAAAGGATTAAGCATATTTCTTCACTTCATATCACTGAGGGATATACTTTCTCTTTGATATAAATATCCAATATACACAAACCATATACAATTACATTGCAATCAAGACAGCCGACAAAAATGCACTAACGGAAAACAACATCCTTTTGTTCTTCTTCAGGAGAAGGCAGTTTGTGAAACACCGTTTGTAATTCATGTTAAAAATATCACAAAAGCCCTTTAAAACCATAACTTTACAAGCTGCCTATTCTCTTAGCTATATACAATGGAGAAATGGAAATCAGAAATTAGACTCACATTTAAAAGTGTAGTTGGACAAGTACCCTAAATAATGAAAGAAGTCCAAAGCCAAAGCCCACAGCGACTTCGGTAGAAGGCAAGAACTGACCATTATGACACAAAATGAAACAATGCAGTGGCATGTTTGCTTGTATTTACACCACGCTGCAGGACTTAAAGTGTCATTGAAAATCCATTTAAATTAACAACTCCACAGTCATCACTTTTGCAGACAGTAATGAACCTTAAGTGAACCTGTGTGGGCGTATTCAAAACTGCTTTGTTTTTGGAGTACCTTTGTAACTCTGAACCAGATATTATAATGGCTATTGACTTGCACAAACTTAGATTATTAGGCTAGATTTTCAGCTGGTTGAACTGGCATCATTCCAATGATGTCCATTTACACCAAATGGCTCATTATTAATTCAAGGTCTTATTTGCTCCTTAATGAATACTTCCACTAGTCACCTTCCCAATGGCAGCTTTAAATGCTCAAACTTTACCTCCATGGTCAGAATCATCATACTCAAGAACTCAGTTATCAAAAAAATAATGTTTTTTCTCTCCTTTTATGAGGCATACTGAAGGTAAACTTTTAAAATCATTTACAAAACAAACTAAAATACCTCCTGTGCCATAATTAACTAACTAGAATTATGCTTTCACACAGCATCATTTGCATATAAATATAAAAATTTTACAACCCTAAGGGGACATTATGGATGAAACAAAGTAAGAATGGAATTAAACAGCTAAAAGGACAACAGAGCCCTCCAAAACAAGCCTGTTTTACAGCCTTGTCCTTTTTCTTACTCACTGTTATTCCTGCCTGTACCAATTCATATACATTTTCCTTCTCTGCTATTTTAAGATACTGCATATATTTTAAATTTTTTATTTGTTTGGTCTTTTGAATTCTATGATACTACCTCTGCATTTTGAAACAAATCAGGATGCAAACATGTCACTAAGCATCTTCATTTAGTATATTACAGAGGTCAGAGACACAATTAATAAAAAATACAAGTCTTGTTTCCTCAACCAACCAACACACAATTTTTCAAAAGAATTTTTAAAAATTCAAGTGTTACAGTTTTTCAACCAGATCTCATTACTTACCTCAATTGAATTTACTGTCAAATATACAAAGAAGAGCAACCACTGATTTTGATTACGTCGTTACTAGTATTAAGAAATTTATTTTAAAAGCTTTAAAAAAATTTAGGAACTCAATACAGCTGAAATATCTCAGTGAGAGCCTGAGGAACCATAATGGTAGGCTCAGTAAATCTGCTGTGACATGTGGGAGGTAAAAACTTTATTCTACACTGCTACTGCATGGGAAAATACCCTTCAAATGGGCTATACAAAAACTTACGTGCTCAGTGAGAACAACTCGTGTCCCACAAGGCTGGCATATTACTCTGAAATTTCTAGTAAACAGTTGTACCCAAGTAACATTGGAGCAAATCAAAACGAAAATGCTCGATTTAAAAATATTTTCTAGCATTGGGTTTTTTTTTAGTCTGAGTATGTCTTAATGTAAACTTTCAACTATCTCGATCCGAATGTTTTCAATTTGGTTGTGCCCAAAAACCACAATTAAGATATAATAACAGTTACACAAAGAGTAGGAAATGCTTTTCACTGTGGAAAGCTTATAATAAACCTGAGTAACAAAGCTTTGTGATTAGGTAAGTACTGATTTCCCTTAACAGGTGAAGAGGCCACTTAGGATGCTTTGATACCACCAAGAAATTGCCCATCAAATATACCTTAGCATACCACACTACATACCTGGAATAAATTCCACTGACCATGTCGTGCTGGAAAGAGAGTTCTGCTGTGCTGGGTCCAGCAGCTTTGGAAATAAGCAGTACAACCAAACCTCGCATCTGTAAATTGTTTCGGCTATCGTACACAAAACCCCTAAAAAAGGAAGAAGAAAAAGAAAAGAAAGCGTATTTTCACAATTCATGTTCACTGGTTATATCAAAGTGGAAAAAAAGACTTAGACCTCAGGCTGCCATCCATTCAGCAAGTCTCTAATATTCAAGTTTGCAGGGAAATAAGTTGCAATTATGAATCATGATCTTTTGTCATCCTTTACCTGACACTTACAATGAAATCCTACTACTGGGGAGAAAAACAAGTATTCAGGATTAAATTCAATCTTGATTATTTTCAAGGAGCAGCGTGTCTCTTGCATTTCACGTCATGTCATGACAGGAGGATTTCAGAAAAATTCAATGTAACCTATTGTAACAGCAACATAAGAGCTTTCAGTTTCTTGTCTGAAGTGCAAAAAAAAAAAAAAAAGCCAAAAGAAGCCTACTACTTTATGAGAAGAAAGGCAAAGGAGGAAAGGTCAACCAAAATCTATAACATGCTAAAAGAAAACTGTTTAGTGGTTGTGAACAGAGGACAGAGTACATAAAACAGGTCTAACTATTGTAGGAAAATAACGAAAAATGCAGAAACTGATGAAAGATGTACAATAAAAGAGATAAATGAAGTAGAGATGAGCTGGTTTAAACAAAAAAAAAACCCGTTTCAAACGCTACAACATTAAATTTGGGGTCAAAATGAAACTGCCCTCAAAATCATATCTGTTGAGAGCAATTCCAAATTACCATTTAGACATACCACCTCAGAAGTCAATTTGTTTTAAAGTGAGCTTAGCTTTCCTTTTTGACTGCAATGTCTCCAACTGTATTCTTCCCGTTCTTGTCAAACTTACTTTCTACTTCCTACAGTCATCAATACAGCTAGACAAAAGGATAATACATTCCAGATGCTATTAAATTTGTAAACTAATTTCCAATAAGTAAGAGACTATATCTCTGATATAATCTAAATACTTGTTAAATAAGTTGTAGGAAGAACTACATCACAAATTACTAAGCACTTTAACTCATTTTATCCCAGAGTATAATTTTCGCCCTAATAACTGAAGAAAATCAAAACGGAACTGTCTTTAAATCAACTGAATGAAAAAATCTAAGATGTTGATCTTGCAAGTATGTTTGAATAAAGAAAACAGCGGATGCAATCTGAAGTTTCATTCGGACCTTTATCATTACGTATACACTTCACAATGCAAGAGTATCTTCTGTACACCACTTCATTAATACAGACACATAAACATGAAGAAGAATAATTTAAATAGCACCTTTCTGTGTGAAAGTTCCTGTGCTACTGCAAATAAAATCTTGGCTGCTTGAGTCTTTACATCCTGTTTCACAGTGATGAGGAAATGGTCCGAACTACGCTCAGACGAGAATGAGCAGGACCACTCAGGTAGCTGGTGCTAGTCAGCTTCTGGGATTGATCTTCACACCCACACTCACACACCCAATTCCAGGCTAATACTTTTTCCTCCAGAGATGCCCCAGCTCCCACTCAGTGCAGCCACACCCTACAAATGCCATAATCAATTCAGAGGAGGCCAGTATGGCTTTTTACCACAACCCACAACACTTAGAGCTCTGGTGAGATCTAACTAGCCAAGTGAAGCCATGACTTCTGTGCCTTTATAATCTGCCCACATCCTATTTGCTTCGCCTGCAGACTGACAGGCTGGCCCACCCTGCACAAGTCAGGTGTGCCCAGTGAGCCTGGCAGCTCAGGACACCCCATGCTCAGAGCGACCCTGACTAGAACAACATAAAAAGCAGTGGAAGGGAGACGCTATGTAACTTCCCAAAGCAGAAATTCTCTCTTTTTAGTTCAGCCCCCCAGTACTTACTTCCCAGCCACTCAAACCCATGAAAGCTTGCACTGCTCACATCTCTGCTCAAGGGCACGGGCACTGTGGTCTTGTGACATGCACCTTTATTTTGTTTACTGGGTACATGTAGTGAGGGATTTTAAGGAGAAGGGGGACAGCTGCTTGCCTTCAGCATTCTATGACTTTGTAACGAGCATATCTCTATTCTCACCAAACACACAAATATATAATTTGTTTCTTACCATGCTTCGATATACAGTTAACAGAATGCAGCTGAGTGTTATACACTCTACAGACTTCCAAAGACAGAGCCACAATGAAAATTAAACTACCCAGGAAAAAACAGAAAATACATATAATGAATAATACATAATGTGTATGCATCCGTATACAGAATTCGTAATTGTTTGTGGTGGTGTAAGCATTTCTCTGGCTTGAACTTCAGTTGACCACATTACTCACAACCACAGAAGTTATACAGATGATGCAACTGGATTCAAATATATTTCCTCAACACTACTTAAAACTCCATCATTTCTAAAGAAAAGTGGTTTTAGGAAAAAAATGCTTTTTTCCACATATGTATGTGGTAAAATCAGTGTCTTACTAAAGGCAGAGGTATGAGAAATGAATAACGTTTTTTAAAAAATAGCGAATTATAGTGATACTTCAAACAATCGGAACACTTTGTTTTTTCATGCCCAATGCTCTACAGCTTGTCAAGTGACAGGATGTTACAAAAGTAGAGATAAAACGTGTTCATCGCAGGAACATGGAGCACTGGCCTTTAAATAGACCGCTGCCTAGACAGACACTAGAAGTGAAGCACTTTTACCTGATTCAGACTAGGTGAGGAACAGAAAAAGAAAATTACCTGTGTTGAAAATACTCAATCTGTAGTAATAGCAAAAACAAGCGTTCAGGGCTGTTCAGGGTGTTTGCAACACCACGAGCAATGAGTACCTTACATTCTCAGCAGAAAACTGTTAATGGAAAGTGCAGCTGTGGGTGGGCGGAAGAACAGAATATAAAAGTCAAGTAATAAGGAGCAACATGTCTGTCATTTCTACACCTAATCACACAGCTTCTATGTTACATATGGTTTGGATGTAATTTTAGACAGGATTTTCTATGAATTGCCAAACCAGTAGTCAAAGTTTACCTCCATTTTCAAAACATGTTGTGTTACTGACACGTAACATATCCACACTAAAGCAAACCGCCTCAGACTTGAATCAAATAAAGCCTCCGGTGATCATCCTTTAGACACGAGAAACTACTGCAGCTACTTGACATGGCTTCAGGGGTCACATTCACATTCTGAATTACGCTCCCCAGAGACACCCTGCACAAGTAATAGCAACACAAAAGTCTTCCAGATGGTGCAATTAGTCTTGATGGGTATGTGGCAGGAGACAGGTGCCTCCAGGGGAAAAAAGTGAACTAAAAGCAACCCAAGTGAAATTGCGCACACAAAAAAAGATACATCAAGCTGACACTCTTTTGGAAAACCTCTGCTGAACAACACAAGTGCATGCATAGGGTACCCCAAAAAACCTCCCTAAATCATTTGCACAGTTTTGCTTCCTCTTAAGTTTACAGGTTGGTTATCTGCAAATGACATACTGCATCCTCGGGGGACTGCATACCAGAAAAAGGTAGGAAAGTCAAACACCCCTACAATTTCGTTTTGCAATTCAGGATTTGGAGGAGGGGAGGGAAAGGCATTTACTCTACATATTATCCGCGTGACAGAGTAACCCAGTTGAAAACTGGCAGATTCACAGTTTTAAACACAGCACGGTGTTCACACACACACACACAAAAAAAAGAAAAAAATTTTTAAAAAAATCCATCTTACAGCGCAGGGGAAGCGCCTGGCTCCGACACATGCGCGGTGTGACACTGCACACGCACAAGAGACTCACACCACCCACTCAGGCAGTGACACTGGCTAACAGCTAATGTGCTGCGAGTTACACCTCCTACTACCACAGTCCGTCTGCTGCACAGAATAAATCAAGCAAACACTTCACTTAGTGCTTTGTGTATTGCTCCACACGTGCAGCTATTTCAGGAGAATTTTAACCTCCAGTAACTGTCAGGTTTAACTCCATCGGTAATTTACACTTCTATGAAAATAAAAATCTGCTATTCATTGCAAGCATCATTTGTATTTAAATATTTAAATACCACAAAGATTTAAAAATTATTTGCATGAGACAAAACCACATCCCTAGCACTTTTTTTCATTATATTAAACTGTGAATTTAAAAAACTTTGAGGAAACATGTCAACCATAACAGTTACTATCAGGAAGAGCTGGACATGGGCATAATTTCATGGTACCAAAAGGCAGCAAAAAGAAAAAACAACCCTGCACGGGCAACTGTGAAGTCAACTGACTCTGCAGGTGGGTGTAGCAGAAGAGATCACACAAATGGGTACTGGTGCTAATTCAAATTTAATTGTGAAGACTGCAGAACAATTTCCCAACAAAACTGATGTGATGAGGTATTTTGGGAGGGACAAAAAGGGGTTGTTAAATGTTTAGATAAACGTTGTTAGTACTTCCCAAATGTTCTGCTCGTGACCCAAGCAAGCAGGAGCTGTGGGGTTTGCAGCCCTTTCATCAGTTACTCCACAGGAGCCCCTCCACCCCCACCCAGGTGTGTTTGGTGGCCACAGGACTGCTGGTAGGGGCTGAAGTGGACAGATCACTGTCCTCCCCACCTTCTCTGGTGATTTTTGCCCTTCCTTTCCATGAATTCTATTGAAGGTGTCCCACTGACAAGATCAATCGTTTTGTTTCAGGCCATGCACAAGCCCCGTGTAGTTACAAGGGGAAGGAAAACAGAGAGAAATTCCATTCCTCTACCTTTCCTGTTCAGCTGTCAGATAAAAGGAGGGGGGGAAAAATGATCTGTTCACATAGCTCTAATAAAAAGCAGCTGGGAAAGTCTATTACACAACCAAAATTAATTACACTAATGAAGAAGATTTATAAGCGTAGGATAGTGTCATTGAAAGCCCAGGCTAGTTTTAGGCTGAATTACAAACTATTCTGAAAAAGAAACCCCTCTATTCAAACTGACAGATGTGACAATATAAACAGTTTTCAGCCTGTAACATCTCAGGAAAGTACCTTCCATTTTGCTCAATATAGAAGGGTTATCAGGATGCACTCATGGATACAGGTGCAGGTACATTTAAAATAATAACACAACCCACTTTTTCGAAATTAATTATAACTGACAATTCTATATGTAGCACTAGAAGTAAGGCATGGAGCTACTTGGCAAGATTCTTGGCTTCCTTATTAGAAATGCAAGAAATACCAGCCTCAGGGCTTTTATCCAATTTGCTTTATTAATGACTTGTCAGAAGTAAATAAGAGAAAACTCTCTGACATACTCATTTTTTAAATGGATGTTAAACCACTGTATTATTGATGCGCATATCTGAATCATAGGATTCACCATCTGACCATATGATCACACTGAAATGTGCATGTTTAAATACTGAGAACATTCAATCTTATACATTTAGTATATGCTACCAGCAGTCTACAGCAACTTATTTTTACCTGCTACTCAAATTTCATGTATTTATTAAATATCCTTCTGCACATCTCTCCAGAACACATTAAAAACCCTGGCCCATTCCAACATCCACAGCCGCTTCTGTAGAGGAGAATCAGCCTTGTCATGACGTGCCTTGAGCATGATTGAGAAAGGGAGAGGAGACAAACTTACTTCTCCTGGAGAGAACAGAATTTAAAAAGGGGATTCAAATTAAAAACACAGCTGACAGGAAATGATAGAAGGAGGGATGTTTTGCAACCCACAGGCCATCTCAACTTCAAAGCCCACTAGAGGCTACAGATGAGAATGTTTGTTTTAGAAACTTAGTCTTGGACAACTAAACATTTCTTTGCATATGGAAAATGAGTATTAAGGTTTGGGGAATTTCCTTACCTGAAAAACATGCTTGTGAAAAATGGGATGGGGCTCATCACCATTATGTAACTGCCTAGTCATTAAAAGGCTTACCCAGTAAGGCCAGGCTTGTGTAATGTGTCACGCCAGGCTTGGAGGAATTGATGTTGCCATCCCACTGTGTGGGAAGATGTTCTTAGACCAGGTTCCAAGGGAGTCTTTAACAGCCCTCCTGCTCCACCTGTCTCTGAGAAACAAGGGGTCTCAAGCTTTCTGAAGCCAATCACGAAGAAACACAAGATGTCGCAGACAAAAAACCAAACACAACTCTGGTGTGAAGATGACAGAGGCTTGTCTCCGCACGAGATTTTCATCCAAAGGCAAAAAAATTAAAAAGGCAATTTAGAAGTGTCGCCTTCACTTACGACACAAAGAAACTTTAATAACTTCAACCATTATGTGGTGTGATGCTTGGAGAGTTAAAAGTAAGCTAAAACAGTAACTTAGTCACATGCAAAACAAGAATGGTTGCTCTCCAGTGAGGACGTACTTGCCTGAAATTTATGGGTTCACAGCTACACATCTACCGGCAGAGTCACTGAAAAACTAACACAGAAGATGTTGTATCTCTGCTTTTACTTGGCTGCTCTTAGAATTAGGAGTACTTAAGAATGAATTGCAACCAAGGTCTTCAGTAAAAACAGGCCTCAAAATGCTCAGTTCCACAAAAGCTGCAGTATATTTTGGGATGCAAAGAACTGTATAAATTTGGGTACCTTTACATCTAATATTTTAGAGACACACTTTATGTGGATTTCTGGGACTCTTGAATAACTGAATTTTATCCAAGCTGTATTTTAAATGATCTTTAGTCACTCTCTCCAGCCAAGTAGGTGTCTGAAACATCATAAAAGGAAGAATTCTTCACAAACTGAATAGAAACATAACAAAGATGATCTTCGTTGCTTTACCTCGGAAGAAGGTTGCAAAAGCATACCTTCTAGAACAGAAAGCTCCTGGAGGAGAACTCCTAGGGTCCTTTCCAAACCAAGTGACTCCAACTGCTCAGTTTTCATGGGATATTGCTTACCTGGAGAAATATTTCTCAATAATGGTGAAAAATTCCATCCAAAGCTTCATCAGTCTATTGCTTATTAAATGTGATCTTTGCAGGTACCAGAAATGTGGAAAACTACAGACCCAGGCAGGAGGCAAGAGAGGCACAGAATTTGGGGTCAATTGCTAATTTCCAGAAGTAATTTATCACAAGATAAAGCCTTGCACAGAACTTTTTCAAGAATCTCAAGGAAAAGCCAAAGCACCCTTCAAGATCTGAAGAGAGACTGACCTCTTCCGCGAGCTCATGCACTCATTTCTTCAGGCTTTAGTAACTATCCCAATTATTGCACTACTTTCAAGAAGAAAATTCCAACAACTTCTAAAAGACAACAATGATCACAAAAGATGGAGCCTTCCAGGAAACTATAAAAGTCAGAAGGTAAATAAAATTGTGGAGATTCAAATGGGTAAGATCCCACAAAACCCAAATCTTACTCAAAAGATAACAGTTTAAGAAACTACAGGTTTTTGATCAGGCACAAAAAAAATACAGATACTTGGCCTTGGTAACTTGGAGTTAATTGTAACTGAGCATTTGCAGCTCCTAGAAATCAATACAGCCTTCGAATCCTTGAAATAAAAACCCACGAAGTTTCCCCTGGAGACTGCAGAACCTGATTTAGACACTTGTATCAGTCTACCATTCCGTCCTACTAGGTTTATTTGATTTCCCAAAGAGGCAGAGGTTATTTGAATCATTCCCATGAAGATCAGCTGCATAGTTGCATATTATTTTCAGGGGTTTTGATGCACGCACTTCCTTCAGTGTAGGATATTCCCTAGGATGAATGGGAGGAGTTATTTTTAAAAACAAAACCAATAAACACACAAAGAAACAGCCCCACCAAAAAACCCCAAACCAAACAAAAAAAGCCCCACAACCTATCAAACAAAAACCCCCAACAACAACAAAAAAGCCCATACATTATCACGTCCCATTTTTCTGCAAAACTTATGACCAGATGAAGACAAAGAGGAAAAATATTTGCTTGGTGAGAAAAAGAAAACCATTATCTTTTTAATTTGAATGAAGATGCAAACGTATAGGAACAGTTTGAAACTTAAGTGTGAAAAAGGCTGTTTTGAGGTTGCACGGTCATTTAAGATCTGAAAAATACCTACTATGGACACTGAAAAAACCGCACTGTAAAAATAAAGGGCAGCTATAATCAGACATTTGTCTCAAAGACATTGATTATTCAGTAAAAAAAAAATTATTTACNNNCATTGATTATTCAGTTAAAAAAAAATTATTTACTAGTATTAATATTTTAAGTCCTTCTACTCTCCACCCCTCAGATCTCATGAGTGGTAGAGGCAGGGCAGAAAGGATCACCTTAAGGATGACAATAAAGGCACCACACAGGAAACAAACCACCAAAATGTATTTTTAAACCAACTGCCAATCTCTGCTGTTTTTCCTGGTCCACTACTTGATTTGGAATGTGATGTGGATAGCAGGCAAGCTAACATCAAAAAATGCAGTTAGTATCTGAGTGCAATTACTTTGACCAGGAGTAGCTTGCAGGTCTGGCACCCTTATTTTTCTAACCACAAATATTTAGACAGAAGCCTAAATTTTGTGTGTCTGATTCCTCCATCAATATTTGCTTTATTTAAACTTTGTGGGAGGTCTAACACCCCNTCCAAATGCAGCACCTCTACAGTGTCACTACCTACTGGAGTTAAGTGGTTATATACAGCAGAAGCTTTTTGTAAGTTGCTGGGGGGAAAAAACACCTTAAAACATAGCAGATGAGTAGTACAAAGTGCAAGGCAGCAATACAAACAGTCTCAAATGAGAAAAAAAATTCCTAGATTCTATGACAAATATCTATACTTCTAAATACTACACCTTGAGGGTTTTTCAACAGTCCCAAATAATCAAAGAAAACTTTTTAAAAAAACAATTTCAAGCCAAAAGTTGAGACCACAGACATGCGTAGGCCGTAACTCCTAACAGTATTATCTTCATTTGCTGTTTTTCTCTAGATTTCTGATTCTAGAGAGCCTTTCTTTTTCAGTGAGACCCAAGTGACCACCTCTGATAACTGAGATGAATCTGGGTTTTTACTGAGGTTAAGGAGTATTTTCAGTGTGACCTCCACCCAAATTCCATATTTGTCACTCCACTGTGTCAGTATCACAATTGTGCTTGTTCAGCCGAACTAAAACTCCTTTTACAAAGATCGACCTAAAACCTAACAAGTATCTGTCACCTTTTCATGGAACATTGCTAAGCATCAAATAAGCTCATTAAGTGACCAGCAGCATGCTACAAATTTCTCAAGTCTTGAAAGAAGATACAGCGCAAAAATAATGAAAGTATTTTACAGCAAAACAACTGAAGAAATAAAAAGAGATAAAATCACTGGAAAACTTTGGATATTTTCAATTCTTTTTTCATCAGAAAATGCAAGACTTTGGAAGGCCTGAGATTTTAAGCAAA
>VYZQ01020671.1:0-15783 GCA_013400655.1 Mystacornis crossleyi
TATGGGGAGGCCTGGCAGATTGAATACCTCACACTGCCTCAAACACGCCAAGGCAAGCGCTACGTTCTCACAATGGTAGAGGTCACCACTGGATGACTGGAGACCTACCCTGTGCCTCACGCTACTGCCCAGAACGCCATCCTGGGCCTTGAAAAGCAGGTCATTTGGAGGCATGGTACCTCTGAGAGAATCAAGTCTGAAACCAGGACGTATTTCAAGAACAGCCTTACAAACACCTGGGCTGGGGAACATGGTATTGAATGGGTGTACCATATCCCTTATCATGCACCAGCGGCTGGGAAAAGTGGAAGGGTGCAATGGCCTGCTCAAAACCACCTTGAAGGCACTGGGTGGGGGAACTCTCAAAAACTGGGAGATACAGTCCATTTTTTTTCCCCACTTTCCACCTGTTGTTAGAAATTTGTTTCATTGGCAGAGGAAAGAGGGAGGCCCTTTCTCTTGGGAGGAGGCGCTCATTCCGGAGTGTTTCCTCCTAAAATTTTGTCTCCAAAACCGAGACAGCTTCAAATTAGAACTTTCTAGATAACATACATATTAACAAGGGGAAATGCATAATCAAGGAAAGGGGGGGTGCAGGGCCCACGGGCCAACCAAAGATAATCAATTGTGGGTACTCACCCCAACCTGGGGGGAAATGCTACACCTCGGAGCTGTCCCACCATTGAAGCTCAGTTGATCTCGGGCCTTGCGGCTCCCCAACTGGTCTGGCAGCAGCCACAACCACTGCAACACCTTATGTCTGATGAAATATTTAATAGGACTGTACTAGAAACCCTAATTACATGTGGAGAGTTTAAAGAGAACCATCAAGACTGAATAGTGACAATTAACCAGCTGTGATGGGGAACAAAGGGAAAATAGCCTGGACTAAGGAACAAACAGCAAAGGCATTTATATAATTTACATACATCCTGATCATTTGTAAATCAGGATTGGGAAATACCAAAGGTATTAGCCTCACATAGGGTCATCAGGCATTTGTGTTTCTATCCAACACTTCATTCTGAAGTGATATACACAGGTGTGGGTAGGAGTGAAAGTCATCCGGAACTCAAGGAACTACCAGATGTCATAAAAATAAAAGAAAGCAACCTTGTATTTACGAGATTAAAAGTTCCCCTTCAAACTGTCACGACTCTGACACAGTACATAATTTTTTTTGGTTATACCTGAAAGGATTGTATATTGATACTGAGTATCTCCTGAGAAGGTTTTAAAAAGAATGGTCTCTCAGCTGCTTGATTACTTCCCATTGAGACAATTCAAAGAATCATAGTTAGTAAGGGCACACCAAATTTTGTCTGAAAGAGTATTCAGAGTGGAATCATTTGCCCACTCTGTATAAAGAATATTTCTTACCTCTCATAGATTGTCCAACATTTGATTTAAAGCAGGATTTTTTCCTCAATTTGATTTGCAATTGACAAGATCAAGAAAGACATTTTTTATTCTTTCTTACTCCTATGGAAAACTTCTGCCTTTGTACTACCTTCAAATATGGAATCATATTCTTTTTATCCATTCATAATTCAAATAAGGCACCCTTTCTTCTCTATAGGCTTACACTGCAACAATGCACATTAGTTAGAGATGTCAATGTATGCTTCATTACAAAAGTCAAACTAGGTTGTATCCATAATTTTCTAAATCTCATTAAAGGGTCTTTCATAGAATAGATAGAATAAAGTAGCACTTTACAACTGGTGCAGGGAATCTACTGCCATCTGTAGTTCCAGCAGATGACAAAGGAATGCCTTGGGGGTGAGCCTGCTCAAATGCAGATAAGGTGCCCTGCAGTGAATCATTGTCTTCTGCAAGGGACCAGCTTGTTAATAAAAGGTCAGAGATCACAACATCATTATTTCTCCAGCAGAAAGAGAAACAGGGACTGGATTTTCTTTATCACTCCCTTTTTTTTTCCTTTCCTCCTCACTGAAGTACTCTTAAGCATCTGTTTGTGTTCCCACTGTCTCTGGTTTGCAGATGAGTGCTGCTTTTTGAGACAGCACAATTGTGTTATGTATTTCTAACTAGCCAGGGCTCCAACAGGGTTGGACTGCACACATCTCAGACTGCTTTGCAGGATGTGGTTTAACTCCACTTTTGTTGTTAGGAACATACATTTCTCAGTAACACAAAGCCTCCATTTTACAAAATTAGGCTAATACCAAAAGATGTGCCTTGGAGGACATTTCTAATCAAGGATTATCCTCTAGGCCTGTCAGTTATGGCACTTTTATTACTCTTTACTAATCCCACTATATTTTCTGAATGAAAACAATAATGAAGGCTTCTGTATATAACTTACCAATTTATGTGGCAGTCCAGGTAAGTTTCCATTTAAAACTTTTTTAGCCTCAGGCTCTAATTCAGCAAATAACTTAAGATCATGATCAAGTGCTTTGCAGCACCAGCATTTTGGTGGGTGCATTTTGGCTCCACAGTCATTTCACAGCCTAAAATTCCATAAACACCAATCACAGCTAGTTAATTCTTCCCACTTACATTTGCATTTGGCCAGAAGTCTGGGGATATCCCAAACACCCCAATATTTTTTTATCACAATAGTTTACCTAGTGAAATTTGCAGTTAAAAACTCCAGGGCAGCCATTCATATATTTAGACTGAAAACACAGTACAGGTATAAGAGCTCCAGCTAGCCAGGAAGTGTTTCCCAACAACATCATATGTAATTGGTATAATCCTTTTTAAGATTATGAAATGCACTCTAGGAAGTCTGCTCCCAGAATAAAGCAATCCAAAACACATAGACAATCGGGTCCCAGAGATAATCTTTATTGAATTTTGCAGCAAGTCTTTTTCAAAGTGATCCAAAAACATCAGGACTGCAGAAGTCAACAGGATAAACAGGAAACCTTCCCTGAGAAACCTTCTTGACTGACAGATGGGAGTGAAGGGGAGATGCAGCAGATCTGGGATTCAAAAGGAAGCATCTGGTCACTGCTAAATGGATTTTATCAAGAATGGAGGATTAGATTTCGTTAACCTATACAGATACACTGGGTAAAATTCACCTGAGCAGAGCAGTATATTTTTACACTGTAGCAGACTCACAAGACTGCTGAAGTGTTGTTTTGGTCTTGTCCTTATATGAAATTCCAGAAAGAAAGGGAAATAATAAAGGAGAATCTTGAAAGGCAGCTTCTCTCACCTGTTTTTCAATTTTCTTGTTAGAAACTTATATTACAGCCCCAGCTCATCTGATCTCATCCTTCCCCTAGAGAAATCTCGCAATTTTAAAAGGATGTTTCTAGGCTGGCCAGCTATTTATTATGTAAGTAGAGAACACACTCCACACAGTGTTTGATGCTTCTGATGCCTAAGAATTGCCACAGACCGCCAGCCCTGCACTCTAGAAAGGAATGGCAGAGAGAATCTCTCATTAAAGCCTCCTTTGGTCTCAGTATAACTGTTCGATTAATCACTTGGAATGGCAGCCATAGACCTTATGCCAGACAAGAAGGCTTAACACTTTTTTGGGGACTGTGTTTGTCCTTTTTTTTTTGCTGAGTCCGTCCAGCATCTTGGGACATTCCCCTGAATTGTTCTATACCATTGTGTGTAAGACAGCACAGTCTGAGTCTCTCTTGCAGTCATAGATGAACAAAAGTAGTGCAAAATTTTAACAGAACAACTTGGCAGCATTTCCAACACCCTTCTGCAGACGACCACTACTGTGTGAAGGGGAAAGGTATACAGTGAAGTCCTGTGAAATTCCCCTATACACAAGATGTTGACTCTGAAATACGTGTATTTCCCACAGAGGAAGGGAGATATCCCTGCCACTTTTCCAAGTTAAAATTTTGCATGCATTGGAAATTCAGAGGAACGTGCAAACTACACCACACTGAACTCAATTCTCATTTATACAACGCTCCATTTACACTAGTCTGTCAGATCAGAGGACCTCTGCAGCAGGAGTAATTACACCTATGCACACTTCATGGTCCCATTATTCTGACAAAGTGCCATAAGGAAACTCTGACACAGAAGGAAATAAGGCCTACTTTTTTTTTAATACAGTGATTTTAATATGGTTGTGTTTTATCTTCAGTTCTGTCTATGTATCTCAGTCCTCTCCTGTGCTTTTGCGGGGTATTGCTTGATACTATAGTCAGTCTTCTTGGAGTATTGCATGTTTAATGAAATATCAGAATATTAGGGGTGAAGAGTAAGCTCTTAATTCAAGTCACGTCCTGAGTAACAGGGGAATGAAAGCCTTTGTGTTTTGAACTTGGGCCATTTTCATTCTTTCAGATATATTTGTGGTTCTGCTCTGACTTCAGGTCTGCTGTCAGTACTTTATTCATCAACAGCAGCTCCACACTCACTGCATGGTGGAGACTTCTTAACTCAGCTCCTGTGACATCTCAAAGTTTTGAGCTGATTTGATTCTCCTTTCTGGCAATATTCCTTGCTCTTGTTCTCCCCAGCTTTAGTAACAAATACACTAAAGGAAAAAAGTTATTTTCTCCCTTTTAATAATCTTTCTGCTGTAAATCTATTACAGGAATTTTTGCAGTGGGGTTTTCCTGCAACCATCCCTGGAGGCAGCCTTGGCCCGTGGAAGAATTAAGGAGATGAGATTTCATTGATGTTTTCAGATTTTATTTCTCCAGCTGCACATGGCTGGAGCCTGGCACGGTCCACCACAAGAACTGCTATCAAAAAACTGCCCGAGAGTCCTGTGAACACCCCTCTAAGTACAGGACTCCAGCCGGCTACATTTGAAGTGGCTAATAGGGGATGGGATCTGGGTACCTGTGACCATGGAACAGGGAGAGGGAAACCCCAGGCCCTGCCATGCATCCACCTCAATGCTCATCCCCCCACCAGGGGCACCTCCTCAAGGAATCATCCTTGTACTTAATGGGAAATTTTCTGCACTTCTTTTGGCATTTATTCCACCATATTTCATTTTGGAAAAATCCCTAAAACTGTAAGATAAAATATAGGAGTGCTGGGACAGGCTGTAGGTAATCATACCAAGGGATTGAGATACCAAGGGGACACGTTCTAGATAACCATCTCAGTAAAGCTCTAAGTGTTGTTGGGGTTTTAGGTAACACAGCAGGGGCTCTAGGTAAACATGACAGGGATACCACATCCATCAGTTCTTGGAAAGCCTTTGGGAAATCTCTGAAAAGCTTTAAAAAATTCCTAGAAAGATTCTAGCTCAATGACATCCTTGAAAAAATCTACAGCTAGAAATTATTAGAAAGCTGTGGAGAAATTCTAGAAAGGTTTTCAACTGGGAAGATACTAGTAAACATGAGGGAGAAAGGTTATACACTAATGAATTAATGAAGAAAAAAACCCCAAACAAACAAAAAAATATGGAGAAATTCAAAGAAAGCAGTAGGGAATTAATATCTTTTTAATTTTCTGGAGTGCCATACATCTGGGGTTAGGCATCTATAAGGAAAAAGGAAAAGCTATGCAGCAATGCGAATAAAGAATAAAAGAGGACAGAAGGGTAAATGACAAATTAAGAACAGTTAGTTAATGATGCTAATAAAGCATTTCTCGTTGTAAGAGAAACCCATTAGTTGCAATCATCTCCACAGTGAGTTTGCAGGATCTTTATCTCTTCTCACCACAGAATCCCAGTTTCTGTGTTGGCGTGTCTAATCCTGCTTTCCAGTCTCTTTGGGGGAAGCCCACAAACCCAGTGATGTGTTCCTAAATCTGACAGAGGTATGGAGAGGCCTTGAAAGTGCTCTGACCATGAAGTTTTTCATTTACACCACTTCTGTGTCAGGTCTACTTCTTGATGAAGATTAGTGTAAGTGCTGTATAACCACTGTACTTCATGGTTTATAAAATATTACAATGATCTTGGTGATGCTGTGGCCAGAAAGGGACCTTTTATCAACAACTATGTTGAGGAGAGAAACCTGATTGTAGTAAACTCAAAGATGGGGAAGGGCCCTACTTGAAAAATCTGAGTTGGCAGCATAAACTGTTTAAAAAATAAAATGTGAGGGCAAAGCATCTTGGAGAAAGGATCAAGAGGGAGGCAAGAGGAGCAGGTGTTCTGCCTTAGCCTTGGGTCATAGCAGCCCACGGATCCATGCATACTGAGGTTTCAGGAGGCTCCTGAGTGAGCCCCTCTGCATGACATGACCTAAAGATTGAAGTAGCATGGGGGAGAACTCCTGACCTGAAACAGAGGCAAATTTGAGGGTAAGCACCTCCAGAAAGGAGTAAGTTTCCCCTACCTGGAGGCCAGCATATTACACCCAGGTGAACAGCTGATTCACAAATTGGAGTGCACCCTAATTATCACACCCCTCACTGAACACCAGCCAACATCATCCACCCCTCTGGAGGTGAGGCAGCTCACACAAACACAGCTTATCTCTGTTTCCACAGGAAAACTCCATGAGTAAGACCTAAAACTGCCCGAAGACAGAACATTCACCACGAGTTTGTCAGGGAAAAACAGGTCAAAGCCACAGGATTTCCAATTTCAGCAGTGGAAGCTGTATTTCTTACAGTGTCAAATAATTTGGGGTTTAGCTGTGCTGGACTTCTTACTTCTGACCCATTACCCCAAGGGACTTGGATGCAGGCAGAAGAAATAAAGCACAGGTGAAAGAACTGCCTCAGCCAAGCAGAGCGAAATGCCCTGGCACCAAGAGCCAGGTTGGTTCTGCAAAGCTGGTTTATTTTCTGGAAAAAAAAAAAAATCGGAGCTCTTTTCACTTTTATTTTCCCAAAGAAGAATAAGTTCTTTGATAGAAGCCCATTAATACCAACTGTGATTTAAATGTCTGTAGGAAACAGATTCAGGAATGAAGGACATGAATTCTACAAGGCATATTCACTGAAATCTATTTCTGTGATATAAATAGAAGGCATGTGAAAGCTTTGCTTCCTGCAGCGTCTAAGGGCTCATATCTGACAATTCTGCTACAGAACAAGGTAATTAATTATCATGCCAGAAAATACTGTAGTGGGGCTGGTCTTCTGCAGCTTCTCTATGCAGGCAGTTCCACACCAGTTGTTCCAGTCCTCCCTGTGCATTTGATTTTTTGAAAGCAGCCTCACAAATACAAAGGAGTATTTCAGCTTAAAATTAAAACTTGAATAGAAGTGATTTCAGGGTAAAAAGCAGTATGAAGGTTAACCTCATACTATATGAAGAGATAAAAATCTTTTTCCTGTGTTCTGGTTCACTACAGGTTCCCTTTTCCAAATCTGCTAATTGCATCCTGAGAAGGAATTTCCCGCACACATACATATATATATATATGTATATATGTTGCATTTTATGAGTAAAAAATCAGATCTGTGCTCCCAGAACATCACAGAACTCAGTTTTTCATTTGTTGGTAGTTCCTTATTCTGATTTGCCTTAGGTATCATATTACATTTAAGTACGTAAATGCTCTATGACTTCATAGGTACATCTTCTAATACTACACCATCCCTGAAAGCACATCTATGAGGCAATCTGGTGAGCAGCTAGCAATTAAAAAAAAAAAAAATCAGATTTATCTCTGTTAAAGCAAATATAAATTCCATACATGGTACATATATTTTACATGTATATTTTAGGCAGGCAGTAAAAAATACTCTCTTTCACGCACATTTCATGTTCTCACATCTAGACTGTTTCTCAGTGCAGAAAAATCAGGTGCAATGGCCTTGACTGTAGACATTTCAACCAGTTTGAGCTCCCAGTCGTTCCTTTCTAGGCTGATAGGAATTTGCAAGGAATTATCATGTTAATTCCAGAATTTCCAGTGCACTTAAGAAGTCTCTCATCCTGAACATGTTCCTAGTCCAGGCTCTGGTGCTCTCCTGTTCTGTACTATGGCAGACATGATCAATCAGCACAAGACAGGACTCAGTTCAAAAGATTCCCTACATGTTTCAACTCTTTATAACTAATTTAGCAACAAAAATGTTACCAATTCCCTTGCAGAAGGCTATCTACTAGGATGACTTCACTGTTTGCTGCACCATGCATGACACATTTAATAGGTGGGACAAAAAAAGACAGGAGTGCTGAATGAGAATCAAAGGATTTGGATGCATGAATCACACTGAAAATGGCTGCTATTATGGTTACTAAATCCTCTACTGCCTTTTTCACCCCTCCCCCCCGAACAGACTAAATATAGAAATGTTTCACTTACTGGAGCACTATTAATACACATGGCTGGAATAACAAGCTGCCCCCTTGCCCTGGTCTTCTAATTGTCTCCTTCTTTACCAATTCCTGTCACAATGGCTCAGTTAAATTGTTACAGAGACTTTCCCACAATACCATAATTTCAAAGTAATTCCTGACTACATCCATAAATTACCAAGCCCTCCACATGCTCCTGGATCTCTGGGGGAAAGTAACCAGTGAGTTTATATAAGAATGCCTTGCACAGTGGAAAACAACTGAAACAAACAGATGTAACTTGTTGGTCAGTTCCTGTTTGTTTTATGCATCTGAACTGTTCAGCTCAGACAGGACAGCAGCTGCAGGCAGAATTTTCAAGAAGAACTGTCTACCTGACAATCCTTAAGATATCCCTGCTAACCTCAACATTACTTTTGCATTGACATTGATATTGATGAAGTGATTTGTCCAGCGGTGCAGGTTCTAATACGGATGATTTCTGTGTAAAATGCCAGAAATACAGAATATACTCCCTTTGGTGTTCCACCAATACTGTGGCAGAGCAATACTGCCACAGAAATACATATTGTGAAGCTGTTTTCTTCATGGTGGCAAGTGGTATTTTAGGAGGAGAAGAAGAAATCCACATAATGGCAAGACCATAATACCAAGGAATTCCTAATGAGCAACAAGGGAGAAACAGATGAGAAAGACTGGGAAGTAAATGCAAAGATAGATTTATTGCAGTGCTAACAGATTGAATGAAGTGTGGTGGAAAATACAACAAATTGGGAAATAAATATTGAACTTCTCAGTTGCTTGGATAGATATGACTAATATTTATAAATTGGGAATGTATGTAATTCCAGTCAGCTGGCAGAAAATAAAATCCTAGAAGAGACAAGGTTTTTAGTAACCTTTTCACCAGTTAGAAGACCACTGATCCCTGAGCTCTTTTGACTTGATCTGCTAACTCACAGACTGCTGTGACTTAGGATTTTACTTCATTTTACTTTTTCCTAGTGACATTTTACATTTTTGTCCTGAAGAGGCAAAAGAGAATGAGTTTCACATACTTTCACTATATGAATATAGAAATTTTAATAAACTCATTTATAAATGATTGTCTGTAATGCTACTGTACAGTGCATAAAGAAATCTAATTAACCATAATGAGTCTAGCAGCACTACCACTGTCAGTCAACAAAGCTGCACAACATGATGAAATTATTGTGTGTTATTTGCTCTATACACAAATTAACATTTTGGATGGTTGCTACCATGATCTTTTTACAGGCTGAACTTCAAATAAAGTAAAACACATACCAGATAGAATTAAATGTAATTGAATAATGTAATACTAGCCTCAGTCCATTTCTCCCCAATCAAAGATGTAATAGCTTTTGTAATACTAATTATTAATGACTTGCAACTTGTCAAACAGATTTTTAATAATTGAGTTAAGATACCCACCAGCCTGTAATTTTAGAATTGTCTTTTATTTACTGGGATTACAGATTTTAATAAGTGATGAACACCTAATGCACTTAATAAATTTTGGCAAAAGATGGTTCTTGTATTCTGCACTGCAGCTCAACTGAGAAATAATTATTATGATTCTATTCAATAGCAGGGCACTTAAATAGTTTAAACATCTCTAACCCCAAATAAAAGTCCTGCAAAAAAACCCACACAAATTTATGTGAGCAAACCATACAAGAAGAGCAGATTGGTGGCTCTTGGTTTTGGTAAAGGTGAGTGTATAAGAGATGACTGACATGAAGAAGTAATAACAAAGTTCATAGATAGTGTAGACAGATAATTAAAGAACCCTCCAAAATACTGCCTCTTCCCTCTCCAGCCCATGGGCTTTACTCATGTACAGAAAAACAGGCAGTACGTTCTCCCTGTCCCAAGGTGAGGGGCTATGTGGCAGGGATTGGCAGTGCCAGAAGGTGGAAACCCTCAGGCATCTCAACCTCTGAGACCTCCAGCTCCCCAAAAGAGACCTTACTGAAATCATGACTGTCCTGTCACCATGAGCAACCACAGGGGCAGGGCCTAAGGAGTCAAAATATGTCTTGACATACCTGATGTTCTCAGTAGTGTCATTTGCCTCTCCTCCTCTCAGCAAAGTGCTCTGAGCTGATCCAAGACACAATCAAATGCTTAATCTTAATCATACACTACAGTATTTCACTGAATGAAGACTTCTACTGGGGCCAAATTAGTCCTTTCATCTCCAACCCTGAGTTTAGTTTACCACTTCTATTATTTTAATGAAGAGGAAAAAACTAATACTATTGCTAATAAAGCGATTTACAATATTATGCATGTTAGTTCCAAACATTTTCCTGTGGTAACTATTTTTATTGCATTGTACTGTTTTATTATGTTGTCTATAATCAGTTGGTTCATCCCTGTTACCTTCCTCCCTGAATCCCCCTGTTGGTATGCTCCCAGTGTAAGCCGCTCTTCAGTACCCCTTATATGGTTGCTCCCCTCCCCTTGATCTAGCAGATTCCCTACCAATTAGGGAATGATGATGACAGATGCCATCCATCTGTCAGTAGTGCATTGCTTCATTGCTGTCCCTGATATGTGCCAAAATGGGGAAGGCCATCATCCTACATTACATGGATGATGTGCTTGTGTGCGCACCCAATGACCATCTGCTTCAGGACACCCTTGACCAAGTAGTCAGTGTTCTGACCAAGGCAGGATTCACTCTCCAGGAGGACAAAGTCCAATGGATGCCCCCTTGGAAATATCTGGGGCTGAAGATCACTAAGAGAACCATTGTTCCTCAAAAATTGGCATTCGATAGTGATCCCCAGATGCTGGCAGACCTCCACACTCCCTGTGTGGAAGTTTGGGATGGGTCAGGTCCTGGCTAGGTATTACCACCGAGGACCTAGCCCCCCTTTTCAATCTACTGAAAGGGGGAGAGGAGCTGAGTTCTCCTAGGACCCTGATCCCGGAGGTGAGGGCTGCCTTGGAAAAGGTGGGAATTAATATGTATGAGAGGCAGGCACATCGTTGTAAATTGGAACGGCCCTTCAAATTTAGTGCTACAGGAAAGATGCACCACCTCAACGGGCTCATATTTCAGTGGGACTGGGACCAGAAGGACGCCCTCTTGATCATAGAGTGGGTGTTCCTAAGTAACACCAGGTCCAAGACCATCACCAGGCCCCAGGAACTGATGGCCCAGCTAGTCTGGGAGGCTCGGGCAAGGCTTTGGAAACTGGCAGGGTGTGATTTTTTGTGTATTCGCTTGCCAGTCATTTTGTCACAGGATAAACTATCCTTTGCCAAACTGACCCGAGAGATGTTCGAACAACTGATGAGTGAGAATGAAACCCTCCAGCTAGCTTTGGACAGCTACTCCGGACAGATTTCAGTCCATGCTCCTGCTCATAAATTACTCCAGGAAGAGTTTGCCCTGGTTCCAAAAGATATTTGAAGCAGATGACCTTTGGAGGCCTTGACAATTTTGACAGATGTGTCTGGAGCATCTGACAGGTCAGTAATGACCTGGAGGGATCCTCAGACTCAGCAGTGGGAGACAGATATTGAATATGTGAAGGGTTCCCCTCAAATTGCTGAGTTGGCCACAGTCGTCAGGGCTTTCGAGAGATTCCCTGAACCGTTCAATTTGGCCTATGTCGCAGGAGTGATAGCAAGAGCAGAGAATGCTATCTTGAAAGAGGTTTCGAATGAACATCTCTTTAGGCTGCTCTTGAAGTTGGTTTACCTCATCTCCCACTGAAAGCATCCTTTCTTCGTTATGCATGTGAGGTCACACACCGACCTGCCAGGCCCAATAGCTGAGGGCAATGAGAGAGCCGATGTCCTTGCCACCCCTGTGGAGATGGCTGGAATGCCAAAGATTTTCGAGCAGGCGAAGCTGAGCCATCAAATGTTCCATCACAATGTGCCCGGACTAGTGCACCAATTCCACCTGACACACAGTCAGGCACAGGCCATCGTAAGTATGTGCCCCAGTTGTCAGCGGTCAGCCCTCCCCCCTCACTAGGCATGGGGTAAACCCCAGAGGGCTGGCTAGCTGCGAGGTGTGTCAAACCAATGTTACACATTTCCCAGAATTTGGCCGTCTAAAGTACATCCATGTAAGTATCGACACCTTTTCTGGAGCAGTCTGTGCTTCTGCCCACCCAGGGGAAAAGGCTGAGCACGCCAACAAACACTTTTTGCAGGCGTTTGTGGTCTTGGGAGTCCCCAGGGAGATTAAAACAGACAACAGCCCTGCGTATAAATCCAAGGAATTTAAGGAATTCCTGGATGAGTGGGCAGTAGAACACAAGAAGGGCATCCCCTACTCCCTGACTGGTCAGGCGGTGATTGAGCGTGCCCACCAAATGCTCAAGTACACCCTGAGGCATCAATGGGCGAGCAGCAGAGAGTCCTCCCCCCAAGACTGGTTATGCAAGGCTCTCTTTACCATCAACTTTTTGAACTGTTCTTTTGGTAACATGAACCTGCCAGTGGTACGTCATTTCTCTCCACGTAGCAACTACCCTCTACAGGAACACCCGCCTGTACTTGTGAAAGACCTGGAGAGTGGTAAAACTGAGGAGCCATACAAGTTAGTCACCTGGGGCCGTGGGCACGCCTGCGTATCCACGCCCCTGGGAATAAGGGGAATCCCACAAAAGTGAGTGAAGCCTTATACCCCAAAGCATCCGGTGAGACCCCCAGGTGGACTTCTGCACCGGGAGGAGGAAGTGGCTCCACCATCCCCAAGACTTCCCTGCGTCCCCTTTTCTTTCTGAGTTTTCGTGCCTTTGTTTATATTTTTTCACTAATGATTTCTGATTACGTTTCAGTTGGAAAATCGTCACCTCAGTACCCCTTATATGGTTATTCCCCTCCCCTTGTTCTAGTAGATTCCCTACCAATTACCCAAACCCCTCCCTTTGTTCTAGTCGGTTCCCTGTCAGTCACCTAAGCCCTCCCAGCTTCTGCTAATATGGTCCTTGTCAGTCCTCCAAGACTCTACCCCCTCTGGCTCCTCCCCTTCTGGAACTCCCCTAAACTACTACGCCCCACTGGGGCATGTGATCCCTCTCTCTCTGCCCCTTGGAACCATTGGCTATTGTATCATCCCCTTCAGTGTCCGTCC
This sequence comes from Mystacornis crossleyi, assembly GCA_013400655.1. Taxonomy (NCBI): domain Eukaryota; kingdom Metazoa; phylum Chordata; class Aves; order Passeriformes; family Timaliidae; genus Mystacornis; species Mystacornis crossleyi. The sequence continues at coordinate 13,311 of VYZQ01020671.1, forward strand.
CTCCAGGATTCCCTATTGGCCCTCGGTTGGGCTACTCCCCTTGTTGCCACCTCCTATATAAGTTGCTGTCAGCCCTCAGTCTGCACTTGTTCTCTGTAGATTCCCTTTGGATAATAAAGTTCGGAACTGTATCCAGAGGCAAGCCTCCTCGCTACTTTTTATCTCTTCCCTTGTGGGGGCTGCTGAGCACTGCAGATCTTGGGGCTTTGGCTCCCCAGTTAGAGCTGCAACTCCAAAGGAGCAGGATAAAGGGTTTGAGCCCTCAACTGCTCCCCACACCTGCCGCACACTGCAGGTACTAGCCAGGGCTGTGGTCAGTGGCGGTCACTGCGACATTTTCCAAGTATTTCTTTTTCTTGATGCAGATTATATCTGAAATTCTACCCTGTATATACAGCTTACGCATATTAAATGAGGTTTTTTGTTGCAGTGATTAAAGGCACAAGGACAGAAAGAAAATTGTGGGGCACGAAATAACTTCTTCATGAAGGAGTTAAAAGTGTTCATCAAAAGGAGCACTTTTAAAACACAGGAAATTTTGATCCATCACTTAGCTGTAGGCTTATGTGACATTTACAGCAAGCGTGTATATTTTGAGATAGTTGACAATGACATCTTTATGTTTTTGTTATCAAAGCTTCTATCTTACAATCACCTTTGGTCTTGAGAATTGTTAAAAATGTGCCAGTGCCAGAAGTTCATACCTTTCCACTTCTAAGTGGTACAATGATCAGAGAAGAGCAAAGTTTTATGATCCCTTCAAGGTATTTGAAAATGACATTAAATGGCATTTATAAAGATTTCTAAAAGTCAGAAGAGTCTTCTTTTCTTTTTGTGGGCTTGTTCTCATCATTTTGAATTGTGATAGAGGCCAATTCCTCCACTGTCCTTCTAGAAAAATACGAAGTGTAAGTTTCACACATCCCATAAATCCTGTGGTAGCATCTGCAGATCAGTCATCATATACCTCTTTCAAATAACAGCTTTCCTTACGACTCACATGGTACTTATCACCAGAGCTTACTGTGAGCATTAACTACTCTATTTTTACATCTTTGTGAGAAGTAGCCCCATTTTACAGAGGAAAAGTGAGGGAGATGAAACCGATTTAGAAGCAGGCATCAGTACAAGCAATTCATCCCAGAACTTGGAAGATTTACAGGAAGGAGTTAGGAGAGAGCTGTTTTCTTCTGCAGATGAACACAAAAGTTCAGTTCACACAGGCGCTGAGGAAGTGCCATTCCAGCTGCAGCTATTCCAGTTATTGACTATAAACTGCAGTTGTGCTGTATGAGACACTGTGCCTCTCCAAGACTTAAACCTCCCCACAAAACCTGAGTGCATGGTCTCTTTTAAGCACACGAATAATTACATTTGCTCAATTACTTTTGTGATGAAAGTTATCCAGCTGGCAAAAGGCTGAACTGAGGCTTAATTTAAAAGGAAATGTGCCAAAAATCACAGAGTGAAACTCCTATTCACTTTAATGGGGAGAAGCTCAGGCCCATAATTGCTGCTTTGTGGACATTTGCAGCATGTGAGAAGTTTCAGGGAACAACATTTAATGTTAAGTTGAGCGTATTAATCTCTGGTTTCACAGCACTCATATTAACTGACTTTGCTTAAAAAAATAATACCAGAGAAGTAAGTAAGGTAGTTTCCTGCAGAATAAAAATCTGTTTAAAGAAAACCTTGACTACAAAATGTTAAAAATCTAGAGAGAGAAGGATACCAGCTACTAAGCTTGCTTCTCTTCCGTCTTAATTGCTGTTCATAAATGCAGAAAAGAACAGTGTATTTCCCAGAAAAAACAAAATGGTTCAGGCATTAATACAGAAAAATAGCAACTAGAAACAGGCAAAAATTTCAACAAGATTGTGCCTCATATTCCACAGATGCATCAACCAAACCTTCTACACAGAGGGATCCAAGCAATGTGACTTTTTTCCTAGATGTTCCTCCTTTAGGTTCTAGAACAAAGCTCAGGAGAGAACAACTAATGAGTTCATGCACTGCTACTTTGCCGGTCCTGCTGGGGTCCAAATCAGGCTAGCTCAAACCCCAGGGAGCAGAGGAACATGAACAAAGACAAAAGACAAGAAGCGCTCTTTTCCTCGGGACTATGTCCTAAGATCTTTACTAGAACGTGTTCCAGAAGAAAAGAGACTGGACACATTTCGCGGGTGGACTTTGAATTCGAGGGACGGAGGGGGAGGGGAGGGGAGTGGACTGTGACCAATGGGACATAGCTGATGTGGAAAGGGTGAGGGGAAGGGTTGCAGGGTTAGACCACCACCAAATTGGGAGGGGAGGGATACAGAATGAAACATGTCAGTGCATAGATAGTATCACCCAGTGCAATATATTAAATGAACAAACTAACTACTTTTGTGCAGTACAACACCTCCCCCTTTTCTGTTAAGTAAAGTTAAAAGAAAGGCGTCGGGCCTATTCTGATTCAGAATATGATTTT
>VYZQ01020673.1:0-28124 GCA_013400655.1 Mystacornis crossleyi
CTGTTTCCGGGTGGCTGGAGAAGCAACACCTAATAGAGGTATGTATAAAAATATGCACAATCATGCTTTTCCTTATAACGCTCCCCTTCTTTAAAGCTTTTACAGCAATATGTGTTTCCAGAGTAACGGGAGGCTGTTGACCGCAATGAGCTCTCAGCCGCACCGCCACGTGCACTTTACACAAACGTTTATTCCTTCACCATTGGTTTGAGCAGTGAACAGTCCAGGTTTTTTAGAGCTCCGGAGGTGTTTTGCTAATTAAGTTGGCTTGTATGGCGGCACGGCTCTCTCGTCCTGAAGAGCGGGTTCGTCTCTGCACTGGCTTTGGCTGTGGTGTTTCGGGAAGCGCCCACAGCACCGGCCCTCGCTGTCACCAGCGGTTCCATCTGCCACAAACGAGCTCTGGTAAACGGTTAAGAAGCTGTCGCTGTTGCTCTGGTCTGGTGTACGAGCCCACTCGAAGAAGTTATGGGAGGCCTGTTTCTGTTTCTCTGGAACCAACTTCCTCAGGCCCATGCCCTACGAGAAAAAAAAAAGGAAAGAAAAATTCATGCAAACATATGACTTCCAGTCACAGCTTCACAGATGAATCTTGTAACAGTCACTACCCCACTGGGAAGTGAACGAAGCTGTTACCACAGTGATTTCAAGAACTCATGGGTAATCTTTAGCAAGTTAAAAATAATATTGTCAGACTTGCCTGTATGAACATTTTTGGTTGCATATATAATGGGAAATCTGCTGACCTTCCACCTCTCAGTGCTAATAAACCGCTTTTACTTTGCATTTCTGTAGCACGCCATCTACTCAAGGCTATTTAGCTACACTCGGCTAAATTAATCTTCAGAGGCACCCAAAGAAATAGGTTAATAATTCTAGGTTTGGACTGCAATAAAGAAACGGAGACAGACCATGAAATCTGAATCTTCAATGCTATCCCTTGTGTGTCCAAACACAGAGAGACAGAGCCTGATTTTCACACTCCACAGCTTGCAGGAAATTTATCTGGAATTACGGTTGATCAGTATCGCCCAAACTATGAGACACTGCACAAAGTGCACAGAAATGGAGGTTACTCAGTGAATAATGAATTCCAAAAAGTCTGGGCCTGGCAGAGCCCAAAGTCAGACAAACTCCCTATATCATAATTCACTGCTTCCTCCTTTACTCACATGCTGCAAACTGCGCTATTTCTTTTGCTGCCTGGAATGATATCAACAATCTAAGGGAAGTGGAAGAACATGAAACTGTTGCCCATACAGAAAAGCCCCAAACAATTTAAATTCTAGTCAAAGTTGTGGCTTCTGCAGCATACATTTAAACAGGTGTATTGTAAAGAGATGTGGATTGGAAAAGAATGCATTATTGAGATATACTGTGGGGATCCTATGGTCCTTTGGTTAAATTTGTGATAAAGATGAGTCTGAACAAAATATTTGGGACTGTGAACTACAAGTGGCTGAGATCTCTACAAAAATTCATTGCAAGGCCAATCACTTTTATCAGACTGAAAGGGCATATAACTGGGTACAAAACCAAACCAGGAACAAAGTGCCTGCCAGAGCCCCAAATCATGGCTTTTTTTGTTCCCTTTGAACTGTGCCATTCTCAGTGACTGTGTGAGCTGCTGCACACCCGTGACAGTCCCAGAGAACTCCCACCCCTATACTAATAAAAAGTGTACTTTTATTTGCTATTTACATTTTTGTCTTCTCACAAATTTTAGCATCTATTTTTTCTTTTTCTGCAGGGGACAGAAAAGACGCTGTACTTAATCTCTGGCAGACCAGCAGATCTGAACTTGCTTGATTTGTCTCAGTACTGGGTACTTACCAAGTCAAAATACTCTGCTGCATTGCATATATCGTGTCTGTTGTCATGAGAAGAGAATGGGAAATTGTTGTTTCCTGCTTTCTGAAAAAAAAAATTATAGCAAAAAAATATGAATTTTCATGTACCCTATTTGGAGTCCATTAGACTTAGTTCTTATATTCTGAAGTTACAGCTGCCTTTGTTCTAGCACAGAACACATATTCCTATGTTAAATATTCAAGTGCACATGATTTTCCAGGGGTAATGTAGACTTTGTATTTTTTTAATAAAATTGTCAGGAGGATTTGCTGAATATATACATGATTAATATAAAAGTGTGAATTTTCAAATAAGAAATGATACATTCTGTCTGCAAAGCAGCAAAATGCTAGATATATGTCAGGATTGCCTTGCTTGATTTAGTAGTAGGCCTAAAGCTAATTAAAATAAACTACAAAAGGGACCTCAAAACTGAATTAGTCTGTGATTTATGAACTGAATGTCATGGGCACTGCTTGTGGCAGGGGAAGTGGAGGGGGTATTAATTGTTTAACTAATTTATAATCTCGTTCTTTAACATGTTGTTCATCCAGTCTCTAAATGAAACCAGAGTTTCAGAAGAAAAAAAGGACAACAAAAAATCTCCTTTAGAAATAATGAACATATTTGACTTTTTAATGTTTGTTATATATCATTGCAATATTCCAATTCCCCTCCAAAAAGTTTTAACGTAACAGAGTCTAAGAGAGGTGTTTCAAGAGTAGGGGAATCTGAATCAGTTCTAAAGATAAATGTAACTGGAGGCCTGATCCAGCAAGAAGATTCACCAGACACAAAATCTGCTTGCATGGGGTCAGCTGCATGGTCAGAGCTCAGGATATTTGGTTTACTAGGCAGATTCTCTACTTTTTTTAGGTATGTTCACATGTTCACTTGTCTCATACAGATTCAACAAGACTGTAGTTCCGTGGATAAGTAAATTCAACAGATAAATTCTCATACATGTGTTTAAAAATAAGCACCTTCTGAGTGTATAAAATTTCTTACTAAAATATCCTCCTGCAATTAAATGTCAATCTCAACATTTCAGGAATAGCCTTTATTACCAGTGCCTAAACAAACTTCCTCAGATTGTCCCATTTTAGCCTTTAGTGCATCTTCACGCTCTCGCCACTGATCTCACATGAATTCTCAATTTATGACAGACAAGAATTTCCCTAATTCTATTTAAAAGTGGAGGGCTGGTAAAGACAAGACATGAAACACCAGGTGAACAGTCACACCGGTGTTGATAGAAGGTCCCTCTACCCTGGTTCTCCTTTTCAGACAGTGGCTAAAGCCAGATCTCCCACAGAAAGGTAGCTGTAATATTAACACAGTGTATATTCATGTTACCGTATAATCTCCTTTTCAGGAGCCCCAAACTTTCCTTTTAAATATTCCCTCCAAGTCCACTTCTGCCCTTCATTATAGCAAAACCTGTGAAATGAACCCACTGCAATTGCTGCGCTTATAGAAAATGAAAATAGAAAATGATCTGTGCACAAAGCGGGTGGGTAAAGCAAAGCTCAGTGCTATGATAAATTAAGGACATGGAAACCTGCTTACAACACTGCAACATTTTAAATACTTGTGATTTTAAAAAGTATTGTATCTCCCTTCATCCTAAAATTATCCACAAATCTCATTTTTAAGCAAGCTTTAAAAATGCTTCAAATGAGACGCTCCTAACTTTTTAAGGATCAAAAGAATCACCCTTTGTGTGAATATACTGAATTTCCAGCGGATCAAATTTCCATTAAACCTCCTTACAGGGCTTTTACACACAAGCTGTGGGCTGAGATTGATCACAATGTATTGGGTGTCTCAAAAGTAAAGGGGAAAATCAGCAATAATACAGCAGGACTTTGAGCAACCAAAATGGTAAGCGGGAAGAGGGAAATATGTTTCTTCGGCAGCGCAGGCAGCAATCACTCCATCCCCTGAGGCACAAAGTCTGCCAGCCCGCTGTGACTGCTCCGACAACGACCCCGAGCGCTGTTCTTACAACTTGGCGAGTGACAACTCGCGAAAGCTCCGGCAATCGCCTGTGCTGCCACAGGGACTCGCTCACCTGCTCCCGAGCTCTGTATTCCAGCGGCATCCTGAATTCCGTCCCCAGAGCGGCTGCCGAGCTCAGGACGTGCTTGAGTGAAGCGCTTGTTGTTGATTCCAGCTCGCCCTGGCCATCTCCAGCGTGAGCAAACTAGAAAATAAAGAGGATTAGGACCTTTTAAAATAAAAGCCAGCTAAAAAAACCAAACCAAACCAAACCAAACCAAAACAAACACAAACAAACAACAAAAAACCCCAAAACAAACAAACAAAAAACCAAACTCCCCCTAAAAAAATCCCACAAATAAATCTGATCAGAAATGTGGGCAAAATGGTATTGTCCCATTTATTTGTTATTACACGGACTGCAGCAGCACCTAGTGGTGTCTGGAAAAATAAGAAGCCTCCCACACACACAACACAAACTCTACCATAAAGACCTTGGAACGTAGATAAAATAACCAGACAAGAATTTTAGGAACCTTCAAGACAAGAATGTCCAGGAACTTTCTGGAAACTGTTTCTAAAGCAATAACCGCCTACCCCCCCCCCCCATCCTACTCCTCCTGTTGTACAGGTTTGAAAACACACACTTTTTNATGCATGGGAAGAGTTGCTTTTGAGGGATACCCCAAAGACGTTAGGGACAGAATTTTTAAGATGTTACTTCCTGCTCTTTTGAAAATGGCTTTACACATACACAGCATCTTAACTGAACACACAACCAATATTTACAGAAAGCCTGACTGCGTCTTAATGGTTTTCTTTGCTTTTGAGTTTGAGCGCTGACTTGGAAACATCCCAACTATTTATTTAACTGGCAGCACCCTTGGCCTGTGTAGCACACACCGAGACTTTGCCTCCTTGGCCTTGACAGACTGTAACGAAGATGACACTTGTGTCCTTTTTGGCTTCAAACTGACAGAAAATAGGTTTAGATTAGGTATTAGGAAGAAATTGTTCCCTGTGAGGGTGGGCAGGCCCTGGCACAGGGTGCCCAGAGCCGCTGTGGCTGCCCCTAGACCCATGGAAGTGTCCAAGGCCAGGCTGGACAGGGCTTGGAGCATCCTGGGACAGTGGAAGGTGTCCCTGTCCATGGCAGAGGTGGCACTGGATGATCTTTAATGTCCCTTCCAACCCAAACCATTCTGTGATTCCATGATCTATATATATGTGTGTGTGTATATATATATATATAAAGATGTATGAGGCTATAAATAGATGTAGACGTAATTTAAGAGGCAGTCAGCATTAGTACTCCCTGACCAGTCATGAATTGTACTGCCTCTTGTGGTTTAGAGAATGAGGAATACCTCTCCAAGGAATATAACAGATATTAAAAACCCTATGGGCACTATTTAAGCATTACTTGCTTGCTGAGGCCATCACGGCTTAGCTTTTGTCGAACTCAGTGTACAAGCAGAGGGCAGGACACCGCAATTTTCAATCCTCTCCCCTGCTGAGGTACCCCATGGAGTTTTCGCTTGTTTCATTAATGTCCCAGTGATCCAGGCAAGCCAAACCAGCCCGGAGAAAAGGAGGCTCGGGGGGGATCTTCTGGCTCAGCTGTGAACGGCCTCAAGCTGTGCCGGGGGAGGTCTAGATTGGGTAGTAGGGAAAATTTATTCACGGAAAAGGTCAGGGATTGGAAGGGGCTGCCCAGGAAGGTGACGGAGTCCCCATGCCTGGAGACGTCTAAGGAACGACTGGACGTGACACTCCGTGCTTTGGTGTAAATGACAAGGTGGAAATCGGTCACAGCTCCTCCTCGCCGATCTTCCATTTGTTTTCCCAACCTCAATGACTCCGTGATCCCGCTGGGAACGCCGCACCCACCCCACCCTCACGACGCCGCCGCCTCCCGCCCCCCGCCCCTCGCGGCGCCGCCCTCAGAGCCCGCCCTTCCCGCGCCTTCTCGAAACGTCTCGCGAGAGGCGGCGGTTCCCGGCCGGACGCCCCCGGGAAGCGGCGCCGCTCCCGCTGCCCTTTCCCGGCTCCAGCCCCGGCTCCAGCCCCGCTCCGTCCCCGGACCATGGAGGAGCCCTGCGGCGCGGGCGCCGCTGCCCCGCTGAGGGGAGACGCCGAGGAGCCCAAGCAGGTGAGCGACGCTGAGGGGGCCGTGGTAGGTGAGGTAGCGGCGCTGAAGGGGGGTCGAGCCGTGGTCACAGACACAGCCCCCAGTGGTGTTTTAATTGAAGCGGTGTTTTTGATCGTCTTTCCAGTTTGTCAGGGCCGGAGTGCGGTAGGGAACATGCTAATTATGATTAAGCGTTAATTGCGAGCAGTGTTGCTGTTGTTATGCTTAAGTGCATCGCATTTACGTAAGTGGTGTCCTGTGGAGCTGTTTTTCCCTCGACGTGTGTTAGTTCAAATCTCCTCGCACACGAGCGAGAGCTGCGTGTTTCGCTGTGTTTGAAAAGAAATAGGCAGACATGAAGCTTACTTATTTGTTATAAGTTGTTAAGGCAGAAGCGTGTTTGGCTTTAACGTTGGTGTTAATGTTGGTGTTCGTGAACACTTGGTGGTAATAAACGCCTACTTTCCCAAACTTCAGTGCGAGTCATGTGTTCGTTTTGGCCTTTCTGAGTGATTTTGTGTTGTGTGGGCAGCTGCCCTTGGTGGCACTTCACTCTCGTGCCTCCGTGTGCCCAGGGGGGCAAGAAGATCGCTGTCACCTGGCTTGGATCAGCCACTGTGTGGCCACAGGACCAGGGCAGTGGTTGTCCCCCTGTGGCGGGCACTGCTGAGGTCCAGCCTCAAATTCTGGGATTGGTTCTGGGGCTGTTATGTCAAGTAAAACCTGGAGGGTCTGAAGCATGTCCAGGGAAGGGATCTGAGCTGGGAAGGGGCTGGAGCCCCAGGAGGGCCTGAGGGAGCTGGGAAAGGGGCTCAGCCCGGAGCAAAAGAGGCTCCGGGGGCCCTGGTGGCTCTGCACAAGTCCCTGACAGGAGGGGGCAGCCGGGGGGGTCGGGCTCTGCTCCCAGGGAACAGGGACAGGAGCAGAGGGAACGGCCTCAGGCTGGGCCAGGGCAGGGGCAGGGTGAACATGAGGAAGGATTCCTACATGGAAATTGTTGTCAAGCATTGGACAAGCAGTCGAGGGCAGTGGTGAAGTCCCTATCCCTGGAGGTGTCCAAGAAAGGACTTGATGTGTTGCTCAATGCTCTGGTCTGAGTGACAGTGTGGTGATCCATCACAGGTTGGACTTGATAATCTTGGAGGTCTTTTCCAACCTAAATGATTGTGTGATAATTCCTAAAGTGGAGCTTATGCTTGACACAAGTTGGAATTGGGACAACTGAAAAACTGTATGTTTTCCCCAGGAAAGAGATAAGCGAATACAGGACTGGATTTTGCTCGCTTACCATTAAAAATAACCTACCATAGAGCAAGCCTGATGGTTTTAATTGCCAACGCTTTATAAATAGAAGGCTAATTTCTCTCTGGAAACCAGGGGTCCGTGTTGTTCCTCGGAGGCAACGAGGTGAAGAGCAGTGCTGTGGTGAAATACTCCTCAGCCCCTCCACAAGCAGCCTTTGCCCGCCTGCAGGAGAAAACAGACCTGAAGCTGCCTCCTGCCAACTGGTTACGGGAAAGTGCCAAGCTGGGACCAGCAGGGACAACCATTCTGGGCAACAGCAAAAAAAGTAAACCCTTCTCAAGGTAAATAACAGCAGCCCCTATTTTTTTTCCCAGGCCTTTAAGAATAATTCTGGTGGTGAATTTGGATCCTGTGTCATTTAAAGTAGAAAATACGGGTTTTACCATAGCAACTACATATTGCTTTGTCTTAACCATTCTCCCTCTATTTTTTCATCTTCAGTTCTTGCCTCTATGCTCTGATCCTGTCTCCTTTGTAAATGATTAATGATGTTGATTATTACTTTGTTCACGATTATTACTTTGGACACCTTGCCTCAGACAGTCAAACTGACTTTTTGTTCTTCCCCGGCTGGCCCAAATCACACTGGACTGGTTCAGCCAGCCCTTCTGCCTCTGATAACAGGTGAAAATGGAACACGTGGCTCCCCTTGGAAGCCAATTTAGAGCTCCTCTGGATCTTCAGAAACTGGACCTGACTAATGGCAAATGTATTTTTGTATTTATATGACGATTTCATATTTATATCACACTATAGATGAAATTAGGGGCACAGCCAAAAAGCAGTGTTACCTTTCTGTGTGGACGTTGGCTAAATTGTTGGATGAGTTGAGTTCAGAGTGTTCATTAACAGGAGGCTCAAATCCTGTGCTGAACAAGCAAATTCACACCAAATCAGCCAGTCAGTGAAATTTAACAGTTTGTGCAAGGTCTGTGTTTACATCCTCATCATCTCTTTTAGGAGCTGTACTTTTTGGAGCAGAATAACATACTTTTAGGGCTTTATGAATTATTCGTGTTTATTTTGGATACTGTGTTTGTCAAATAGAGGCTGGCAGTTTAATCTCTTTCTCTAGTGTCAGTATTAAAAAGCTGATAACCAAAGTATAACTTGCACATCGTTTATGTTTTGGATTCCAGTAGTATCTGGGTTTGTTTTAAAGAATGATCTGTACATCAAAATATTCTAACTTAAGTACCATGTCATTTCCTTAATGAGGGTAGAGGAAGAGACAATGTGTCTGTTACAACATGTAGGGCAGTTTTGGAAAACGTGAATAAGAGGTAAAATGAAATTACAGCTACTAAAATTAAAGTCTTTAACATGCTTAATGCCTTAAAGAGAAACTCTCTGAAGAACTCTTCTTATTTTCAGCGTTTAAAAGAATGCTTCATTTTCTCTGATTTTTTTTCTTGATTTCAAAAAAGTTTTAAGTGTTTTAAATGTCCTGAAATTAGATCTAGGCCCTTTCAAAGATATATTTGAAAAACTTGCAGAATATGAAGATGAAATTACTTTGTTAATTTTAGGTCTCATTACACTTGGTGGTGTTTTGGTGGGTTATTTTTTTTTTTTATGAAACCTTCCAAAGATTCAGTAGATATAAAAGCTGGGTCTGTAATGTCATACTGGAACTGTCTTAACTTGTAATATTTTTTTTAAATAGCTTTGGGATGGCCTATGACTTCATTGACTCAGTTGGAAATGATGTGGATGTCGTGTCTGATTCAGAGGTATGGACACATCTTAAATTCTGTCATTCAAATTCTTACATACATAAACTTTTATTTTAAGATACTGTCATGGCTTCTGGCATCTTTGTGTCCTTTGGGGAAAAGGAAAGCTCCCTTAATGAATCACAGATCACCAAGTAAGGGAGTTGTGATCACTGAATAAGAAACGTAGAGAGAAAATTGTATTTCCTCTCGAGTTTTATAAATAATCTTCAGCCAAATATGCAGTTTAGTGAATGCAGCACGTCAGTCTTGCAAGGTTGTTGTCTTGTGTGTTTGAAATCAGTGATTTTGATGTAAACTGTTCCTCTCAAGATGGTTTTTTTCCTGTTTTTATCTAAAAGAGAGAGCTCCCTTCCAACAACTTCTTTCCTTTGACTTTAGTCAGCTCTTTTGGTGCTGGTAATATCTGTAGAATTCAGATGAGGCTATTCAGAAGAGGAAACAGACATACTCGTGTACTGTGCTAATATTTGTCAGATTTGTATTCAGACTTGGATCTCTGTCTGGATTGCTCTGGACACCTGACAAAGAATTGGTATTCCTGCTGTGAAAATAAAGGTTTAAAATCCAAACCATCCACTTGCGTATTTTTGTCATTTTTGTTGGTGCCTGGTCATGATGATCCAATCAGAGAATGTGTTTGAGCCACGTGTGTGCTTTCTGCTGATGACTTGGTCTCTTTGTCACTGTCCTTCATGTTCTCTGCCCTCAACAAATGCATTTTCTTGTGGAATGGTCTTAAAATCCCTGGCACTCAGGTTTTATTTGACCATGTGTGCTGGTTTGGGCTGGGGTAGAATGGATTTTCTTCCCGGCAGCTGGTGTGGGACTGTTTTGGGTTTGTCCTGAGCACAGGTTGATAATGCAGAGATGTTTTGGTTGTTGCTGAGCAGAGCCAAGGCCCTTCCTGCTTCTCATCCAGCCGTGCCAGCAGGGGGGTGGGAGTGCATGGAAAACTGGGAAGAGACACAGCCAGGACAGGTGACCCTGACTGACCAAAGGGGGCTGGGGGGAAGAAGAAGGAAGGGGAGATGTTTGGAGTGATGGAGTTTGTATCCCCGAGTCACCATTACACATGATGGGGCCTTAGTTTCCTGAGAATTGTCTTTCAGTGCAGCGTAATTATATTGAATATTCTCTCTTTCCACTTTTCTTCTGCAAGAACATAAAAAAACTCCTGAAGATCCCTTACAGCAAGTCCCACGTGAGCATGGCAGTGCACAGAATTGGGAGGACACTCCTGCTGGATGAGCTGGATATCCAGGAACTCTTCATGAGATCCTCTCAGGTGAACCACTTGGTTCTTGATAAGTGTGACACGTAGTCAAAATGCATCAGGAATAGAGTAGCCAGCAAGAAAATGTCTGGAAATGCCTGAGAATCATATGGGTACCAAAGGTGCTCTGTTCTGCAGCACTTTCCCCACAAACTACATCTGATGTCCTGTGTTTATGATATTGCAGTGTTAATATTCTGTGTCTCACTTTTGTGTAATTACTTCAGTATTGCTGTACCATTTGATTGACTTTATTATCAATATGTATTTCTTACTGTGTAGGCTCTTATATATCTGATTTTCTCATTAAGTCCAATTTTCAGTAAGAACATAACTTTCCTAGAAGTTGTATTTTCAATAAATGACCAATCCAGGACTTGAGCTCTGAGGTTGTTTTCTGGGTTTCTTGTTGTAGATGGGTATTTGTAAGTTTATAAGGCACGTGGTTTACTTTGCAGATGCTTCTTGATACTAATTTCACATTTCTTCCGTTGCCTAGACAGGGGACTGGACGTGGCTGAAGGAGTTTTATCAAAGGCTGATTGATCAGAAGTGGCAAAGAAAAAAGAAGAGCAAAGAACATTGGTACCAGAAGGCAATACTTTCTAAATTTTTGTATTACAGGTAACCTTTTGTCTGCATGAAACTTGAATTCTGCACCACTTACTTCTGCCCGGTTTTTGGTCTTGAAGTAAATGTTACAATTCCATTGTGGTCTGTCTTATTTACTGCTTTCTGCTTATACAGAGGGAACTGAGGGATGAGGTCAGGAAATAACACAAAATGTTTTCACAGAAATTGAAGCATTTTACTTTAAAATTGAAATACTAAAGAATACAATAAACAGCATGACTTAATTAACTGCATATCATCCAAGTAATTTGTTGGCAAGGGTGCATCGAACATAACAACTCTAAAAATGGATCTGTTTGCATCTTGTCAGCTGAACTTGTAAATGTTTCCTTGTCAGCATAAATGGAGATGGAGCTGCTCAGCCTGTTCCTTCCACTTCCAAGCAGCACCAGGAGGGTCCTGTTGCAGGTGAGAGTGATGAAGCAGGAAGGGCCTCCTGGCCAGCTCCTTTTGAAATGCCTTCCTCGCTATCTGAAGACCCAGGTGCCTCTAACCAGGTTGGTGTGGAGAATGTTTTCCGTGGCACCGCAGTGTTTGTAGAGACACAGATGCTGAAAGGTTCTCGGAGGTGCTGCTGCAGCTGCCTTTGCTGAAAGAGCTGAGCTAAGGCATGAGGAGAACTTGGCAGGAGGTGCAGTTCTGCCTTTTGCCAGTGGTTCAGAGCTGCAAATTTCAGATGTTTGTTCTGTCGCTGTAATGTTAAATTGCTATTTATCCCAGCATCTTTGAGAAACAAAGCCTTTGGCTAAGAGTAGCCATCAGTGCCTTTGCCTAAAAGTTCGAAAATCCTGATATTCAGAAGATGTGTTTGGAAGTGCAAGGTTCTGGCCTTCTTTTTAAATCTGCCGTTAAAATCCATCTTTTTGGTGGCCCTGAATTTATTAGGTGAAGAGGAAAATTAAAATTTCTGTAAACGAAATACAGTTAAGCAATACTTAAAAATACTTGCTGTGAGATTACACAAGTGAAAGGGGAGATATTTACAGCAATTATGCCACAAACTATGATAAGTATCAGGCCCTAATTCAGGGTTTGTATTGTGGCTAAACTATTTATGAAAACTGTTAATTCCTGTGGCTTTTGTGAGTAATATAAAACAGGAATTGATTAAATTTTGGAGAGTTGAAAGATCTGTTGTCTTCAGTCGGCATTAATGTAATAATGATGCTACAGTTGTGCTTGCACAGTATTACAAACTGATCTGCCAAATTTAGGGAGTTTCTAACCTACATTATCCATAAAACTGTACTGCATGTGTTGTGTGAAGTGGAGAAACACTTCAGGGTTTGGAAGCTTTTAGGAAAAGAACTCCTTCTCTTTTCTACCCTCTTGAGGAACTATTGCCCAATCCAGCAGGCTGTTTATCATAAAGAAGCTGTTGTGTATTTGTACAGTGCCATTTTCTTCAGTTTGTAAGTAAACCAGCAGGATAGAGGCTTTGCTTCTGCATACTGATAATCTGGTGTTGACCCTGGGTTAATAAGGAGCTCCTAAAAATACTCTCGGCTTTCTTCCCAGAGCCTCTGAGAACATTACAAAGTACAACATTTTGGCACTAACTGTAAAAAAGAAGCATTCTAGTTACTGACTGGAGGCTTTTTGTAGTTTAATGCATATTTATTAAAAGATGTTGGCGGTAAAGGTTTTTCCCTTATATGCTTTTGTTGTTCGTATCTTTTTTAATGGCCTGACTTGACCTCAGCAGCGGAATCACTCCTTATCCTTGTGCTTTCCACAGGGAAATGTGCCTCTTGAACCCTCATATCTAGTGGGGCACGTGGCCTCAGCGCCCAAAGAACAAAACCTGACTCCTTTGTTCAATGACGGGGAGAGCAGTCAGGTACGCTTTATGTGAGAGCTGAACCCCCAGGTTAAACCAACACCTCCAGACTGGGCCTAAACTGGAGCCAAGGGCAGACCTCAGTCCCCTGTAGAAGTAGCTTTTGTGGCATCTGCAATTTTAAGTTCCCGTGAACGCGCAGCCGGGTTCGTCACGTGCTGGCCTTTATTTGCTGCTTTGGCTTCTTGCTGTCTCATAGTTCCACAGAATGTCATGGAGAACAAGTGTTACGCCGCTGATTTACAGGCCAATTCTGTTTTCTCTTAATGAAGGGACTTAAAAATGACTTCGTTCGTAATATCTTGTGGACCTTCGAAGATATCCACATGTTGGTGGGATCAAATATGCCAATATTTGGAGGTGGGAGATACCCTGCTGTGAGCCTGCGTCTCAGGTGAGCTTGGAAGTTCACGAGATACTGTTTATACCAGCCTTGACTGATTTGTTACTCTGCTTCATAGTTAGCTATCTGCATTTTGGGCTATTTTTATAAAAGAGGGCAGTAATGTTTCTCCTCCTGGGATTCTGAATTTCAGTAACTGCTTGTTGGGCATAAGCACTTAAAGTGTTATTGAGCAGTAGGACAGAACTATT
The DNA here is from genome assembly GCA_013400655.1 of Mystacornis crossleyi. Lineage (NCBI taxonomy): Eukaryota > Metazoa > Chordata > Aves > Passeriformes > Timaliidae > Mystacornis > Mystacornis crossleyi. The sequence continues at coordinate 13,368 of VYZQ01020673.1, forward strand.
CCAGTCCCAATCTACTGCTAGTCCCTTCATTACCAGTCTTCCTGTTCCTGCCTCTACATAGGCAAAGAATGAGCAAAAACTTGAAGCTCACTTGGTGTATTTGTCATCTTTTTAAGACACAGTTAGGAATTAACAGTACCTTGCTCTGCAGTGAATTTTGGAAGGTCTAGGAGAAGGCTTGTGCTGTATTTAGTTGCAGCTAAAAGTGCTATTCCTTTAGAACTTCTGAAGTCCTTATTATCTTGGTAATAGTGTGACATCTGAAGCCTGTGAAATGAGGGCAAAAACTGCAAACTGCCAGTGGAATGTGAGCATATTCCATTGGAGAGAGCAGCACATCTGTTTTGCTATAACTCATAAGATTTCACAAAAAATTCAGTATTCATCCACTCTCGGGTGACGTAAACCGAAATCCCATTAGTAAACATCCCTAATATTTCCTGAAGAGTAAATAAAGATTTAACTAACACTAGAAATATTTTGTTTTAGGGATAACAACAAGCCAATAAATGTGCTAACGGGAATTGACTATTGGTTGGACAACTTAATATGCAATGTACCAGAGCTTGTGATGTGCTTTCATGTCAATGGAATTGTTCAGGTAAGTCTGGCTCTTTGCATTATGCCTTAAAATAACAATTCATTCTTCACCTTCTGAAATTGCCTCAGTTATAACAGATCCTTCATGCTGTTGTGAGAAAAGATGACAAAAATCCTGTGTTGCAGAATGAGAAGCATCTTAGACAGCTTGCAGCAGTCATCTAAAAATAGTGTGTTCTTTCTTCCCCTCCCTTTAAGATTCCTTCTTCCCCTGATGTTTGAGTGAAGGCAAAAATAAAAAATGCAACAGCAGAAATCTGTTTCTTACATCTTGAAATCTGCAGTGTTCCCTTGCTGAGACAGATGCAAGCTTTTGAATGTTCGTTTATGCTGTTTTACGGTAGACAGTCTGTGTTTCTGTTCTACCTGGTAGCCTGGAGTTGTTTCCTAGGCTAAGTTTCATTGAAGTAATAGATGTTGTACCTTCTCCCCATCTTTTTTTCCTCATCTTTTGTTCTCCATTCACCGTGTTTGTGGCAGAAATGGATCCTTCTTAAAGCTTTGATTGAGTAGTGTAGTCAAGATGTGCTTGCTTAAAATAAATCATAGAAATTAGCTCAATTTATCCTAATAGCAGCCTTTGTTTCTTTTCGCTGTTGATAGAGACACTGATATATTAATTTTGGGGGTGTAGGTGTCAGAACCCCCTCCTAATCTCAAGTTTTAACTTCTGTTCTTTGCAGAAATATGAAATGATCAAGACTGAAGATATTCCCAATTTGGAAAACTCTAATTTTTCTACCAAAGTGATAAAAGATATTGCTCAAAACATCTTGTCTTTTCTGAAATCAAATTGCACCAAAGAAGGACATACCTATTGGTTGTTTAAAGGTAAGAAGGTTCAGATGAATTTGAAGAGATTGATGGTAATGTGATGCTGATTAATGAGAGATTTGCTTTTTCAGCAAGTGGGAGTGATATAGTAAAGCTGTATGACCTCACCACGCTTTGTGAAGAGACTGAAGACAAATACCAAAACCCTTTCACAATGCCAGTGGCAATTCTGCTGTACAAGTGAGTTTTTACCAGTTCTGTTGCAGTACTTAATTCTTGGTGCAGTTGTGTTCAGAACACAGAGCAAAATTCATGATCGATGACTGTCATATACAAACTGGCTAAATCTCAGTCCCACTAGATCAAAACAGACTTTTTCCTCTTCACTGTTTCTCAGTGTAAGCATTTTTGCTGATAAAATCTTGTAGACACATTGTAAAGTTTGGAAGAGCTACAGTTGTAGAGTACTGTTTAAAGCTGTTTTTTTTCTTCTAGCACAAAGAAATCGTCCAGGGATTTCACTCTTTTGTTCAACTTTTATTTTAGAGTTGCTTGCAATATGATGCTGAAGAAAAACCAGAAACACTATGGCACAATCAGAACGTTGCTCCTCAATTGTCTGAAGTTGTTGGACAATGGCAGGCATCCTCAAGTAAGAATTCAATGTTTTCTTCCACTTCTGTGTAAATACAACAGAAATGCTGTAATCATAATAAATCTGGTAATAAACAGTATGCCCCTTCTTCCTCCCAGGGGAGAGAATTTCAGTTTATTTATAAACTTAAAAATCTTTTTTTTTAAAGAATCCCCACAGTTTTTTTTTTTTTTTATGTAGTATTTTTTGCTGCCCCTCATTGCTTCTGTGCTGCTCTAGAAAGGAACTTCTCATTACATTCTCTCTCTTGTTCTTGTTGCCAGAGAGCCCTCTGGGAGCAGATCCTGGATAAAAAGTGTAAAATATGAATATATGAACATTTTACTCTGAGGATGGCTGAAAACTGGGACAGGCTGAACAGTCTCCATCCTTTCAGATACTCAAAGCCCAGCTGGACACAGTTCTGAGCAACCTGCCTGGATAAGTGGGTTGGGCTAGAGAGTCACTAACTGATTTAGATTTAAGCTGTTTTCAACTGAGAATGAATCCCAAAAATGTGATGTGAAAAATCTGAATCATATTTAGAGTGGATTACAAGAGGAGTCATGGCACACATTAAACTAATAAGAATGTAGATTCCTTCTGAAGTTCTGAAAAGTTTTCAAAATCTCAGTGGAATCTCTTCAATTTTTTTTTTTTGCTTGCATAAGAACCTTGTGTGTCTCTTGGGATCTGCAAGCTGTTAGAACAGGCACTGCTTGTTCTTTACCAGTTGGTTTTTATTCTCTTCTGAACTTGATCAGCTTGGATCCTTTTCCCTTGCAGGAACTTACTCAGGCTGTGTTTACAGGTTATCAAGATAATTCTAAGATAATTTATATTGTTCTTGGCTCTCAAAAAAAAATTTAACTGAGAATGAATCATTTTTTTCCTCTTCTTTGCAAAGATTATTGCTTCAGCAAACTACATGTTATCAGAGCTTTTTCAGCTGGATGAACCTAAAAAAGAAGACACTGCAGACTTCCCTATAAATGGAAATTCTGATGAAAGTTACAGCGAGGAAGAGGAAGAGATGCCAGACAGTGATGAAAATGGTTCTTACAGCAACAGTTCTGATCCCCCAGATGACAATAAAGCAGTGGCAATAATCAAATCTGTTGGGGAGTTGTCAGTACCAGAAAAGTACAAGTCTGTGCATCGAATACGTGTGAGTGACTCTGGGGGGTATTTAAGGGCCTTCTTGGGTGATTCAGGTCATGGGACAAAACTGGGCAGTGGAATTCAGTTCCCTGGTAGTTTTGTCTCCAGATTAACTGAAGTGGGCAGAGAAACTGTTCACGAGCTGCTCATAAAATCTGAGGTGTTTGATTTCCATGGTAGAGCACGCTTCATGTAGACTTTTCCTTGCCATGTTGCACTTTGTCTTGATGCTGCCTCTCACTGGCGTCTCCTGGCCAGTCACTTCTGTATTTCCTGCGTTGAACATCTCTTCTCTTCCCTCCCTGGTGCCCCAATGCAGCCCAGCTGTGCATTCCCTGTCTGCCACGGCACCGAGGAGCGCTGCAGGCTGGTGCTCAACCACGTCCTGGAGGTGAGTTCACTGCCAGCTTCCTGAGGATACTTCACCTCCCACCCAATTCTTCATCTGCTCTGTGTTTGTGAAATATTGCTCTCTAGGTGAACGAGATGATTTCTTCCTTTTGCAGGGTTTGAAGTCTGTTGACAGCAGTGTTAAAAAAGAGGGTGACCTTCCTGCAGCTGACCCCAGCACTCCAATCCCGTTGAAATATGAGGATGAATCCACCAGTGGTGGTCCTGAGTCTCTGGAAAAACAGATGGCCTTGTTTCTAGACAAAAGTAAGCTGTATTGTTGTGCAAATAAGACCTTTCCAGTGCCAACACAAACTGCTGCTACTTTATTTTGATTGTCAAAACAGCGTGTTTAAATCACTAATTACACCATTGCCTAAGGAGAAGTGCACTGAAAATTGGAGAACAGTCTGTTCCTTTTTAAATATGAAAAGAGAAGCTCATTTGAGTTATTTTGCATAGCAAAGAATCTTTTATTAGTCAACACATGATTTTACTGGACCCTATTTAGATGTGGCTTTCAGATGACTTCCGTAAGGGCTTGGTATTTTGAGGTGTGGTATGTGGAGCACCCTAAGTTTTGTGGGTTATTTTTAAAATAGCCTTAATTTCTTTGTGTGTGTGTGACCTGCGTGTTTTGTGGAAGAATTTTTCCCTTCTGGCAGGTTTTGCTATTCCCTTATGCTTGGTGCTTGAATTGCATTTAAAATGTTAACTAGGATTTTGTTTTCTTTCTTGTACATCTAGAGTTGTGAAAGGAAGCAGCAAATAAAAGATGTTTTGTTTGTTTAAATGCTCAAACTCCAGAAGTTTCAGACTACAGTCTCTCTATTTTATTTTGCTCTGGAGTGACATAAAAAGGTCCAGGAAAGACTTTTCTTCTGAAAGTAGTAGAGTTCTGTGCAGGGCAAGGAGCCCTGTAAGCATAGCTCAGAAAGACATTTGTCTTGCCTGCTTAGCAAAAAACAAAGAATTGCTATTCTCCTCCCTTCACATCTCTGAATAAGAAGCCAGTTCAGTTTTGAGTTACTCACACTCACAGAGATTCCTGGATCTGTGCTTCAGTCCATCCCTGAAGTAACAGCAGTGCTACTTGTTCACTTCTGTTTTCCAGTCCATGGGTTTGTTTTCTGTGATGTGAATTATGTATTTTCTCTGCCACATGTACATATTTATGTAGATATGGAAAGGATAAGTGCTATAAATCTGGAATTTCTAACTTCAGGAGAGCTGCTTTGGAATAGGATATGGATACAGAGTGTGTGCAGTGTGTGTGTCTTTAGCTGGGTGGGGTGTTGCTGGTTCAGATTTGTCTTTGCCCTAATAGAACGTGTAGTGCTTAAGAATTTATTTACTGTATTTGCTTATTTTATACTTACGTATTATTAAAGATAGTGGGTTTACAAGTCAAGCCTTGCAGGTCCACCTTAAGCAAGAGACTCATTTCTGTGTGCAAGTACTGTCAGGGCCAAACTCTGTCCTTCGGTAGGGACAGGCCTTAAAGCAGCAACAGTGACTTGTTCTTTCTGGCTCCATAACCACTGCAGCATCAAAGAAAAGCTTCATAATCTTATGCAGAAGATATCTTGAAACAAGTGTGAGGAAGTCCTTGGTTTTCCGTGTGGGAAGGACGAGGTTATCCAGGGTCTTGTGTGCTGGAGACTAAACCCACAAACAGAAACTTTCTCACTGAGACTGTTCATACAGAAACTGAGCATTTATCTTAATGATTTGGTGAAGAACACGACAAATTCTGCCTGTGCCTTTCTTGTCCTTTTCTTCTGCTCCCTAAGGGAGTAATGTTGGCCTCTGCCCCTGTGTTTCACAAGCTGTTTGCGGTCTGAGAGGTCACCTGCATTGTCACTGTCCCACTGGATTCCAGCATCCCACTGTCGGGTGGCGTGCATGGAAAAGTGCCACGTGTTGGGTCTGTTCTGCAGATGATAAATGGAGTGGCAGAGAAGCTGGCAGGACCCTGCTTGTGCAGGGCTGTAATTGGGCAATTCCTGTTCCGCCTGTGCCGCTGGAGTCGTGCCCAACCTCTGGCATGTGTTACAGAGGGGGGATTGACTGACGAGGTTCCGTTCCTTTTACAGTGGGCTCCTTCCAGAAGGGGAAGCATTCCAGCCAGTCAGGAATGATTCCTGGGTCGTGGCAGTATAAAATGAAACTCCAGCTCATCCTGAAATCGTCAAGAGCTTATTACGTCCTGTCCGATGCTGCTATGATCCTGCAGAAATACGGGCGAGCACTGCGGTACATCAAGCTGGCCTTGCAGTGCCATGGTAAGTTCCTTGAGTGCATTTGTCACCTGTGCCACTGCCTGGAGATACCTGTCACCATATCAAACAGTGCTGTGCATGATTTCTCCCAGGGGCGGGCAGTGACAAGTCTGACAAGCTTGTGTTGAACTGAACTCAGTGTCCAGGTCATTATTCAGGACAGAAGTGTGTGGAGAGGATAATTTTTGTCACTGGTGGATAGAAAGATGATCCCGTTTTGGCAGATGGGGAACTTGAGGGCACATTTGGACCTGCAGAGCAGTTGAATTTGGGAGAGCCTGCCCTGGTGCTAAGGCCAGCAGAGTGTTCTGTGCTCCAAGGGATGCTGCTGCAAGCCAGTGTTTTTTCCCTGGTGATTCCCGTGTTATTTAAATACATCCTTGACTGTGAGAAATACCAGACTTGTTCATCAGCTGAATTGGATGCTCCTTTAAAATAAAATCCTGAAATATTACTGAGGAAAAGGGAAGAAGTAAAATCAGGCTGTTTGGACTAATACTGCAGTAATGAGAGTAACTAATTGGGAAATGCCAGTAGCTCAGTGCTAAAGTGCTGCTACTTCCCTGCCATAAGGGAAGGGAAGGCTCCTGTCTTAGGGCAGGAGGAGGTTTATAAAGCAAACCCACTTGATCTTAGCACAAAGCATCAATAGACCTCTCAATAACTCAGAGCACTCTTCAGCTTTCAGTCTTCTACAGACTCGAGAATCAATTTCAAACTCCACCTTCTGGAAACTTAACTTTTCAGGCTGTATTCACTTGAGTTAATCTGCAGAAAGTCAGTTTTCCTGTAGTCAAATCTGAGATGAGCATTTTTAATTGCCAGAGTGACTGCTCATCTGGGATCACACAGGGTCTCTTTTTAAACCATCAGCTGCGTAGAGCAGCTGTGGCTTTAAAATAGATTCTTTCTTCTGAGGTGAGCATGTGGTGTCACACTTACTCTCTGTATGCCAACACGCAGCATAAAACCCAATTACCTTGTCAGTCTGTGTCAAGCCTTTTGACGTGTAATTCTTTTCTTTCCCCTCCCTCATCCGTGTGTTTTTCCCACCAGATACCTACTGCTGTCTGTGTGGCAGCATGCTCCCCGAGGTGCTGGGGTTCCTGTGTCAGTGCCTGACCCTTTGCGGAGATATCCAGCTAATGCTGGCTCAGAATGCCAACAACAGAGCAGCTTACCTTGAAGAATATAATTACCAGACTAAAGAAGATCAGGAGATACTACACAGCCTTCACAGGGAATCCAGGTGCCAAGGTATGATCCTGACACGGGGGAACTGCCAGACTTTGGATACATGACAGACATAAATAAATAATTTCATTGGGTTTTCTCAAAACCATGTGCTAGGAGAACTTGTGGTGGGGAGTTTTTTGCACTTCGCTTCTGTTATCTTCAGAGAAAGCTCATCCTGCCTGTCATACAGAAGGGGATTGTCAAGGTATTGTATGACCTGGCCTGAAGCTGTGATACAACTAAAGGCAGTAACTGTTTCAGTAATAAATAAAATCTACCTGATGTGAGTCTTGTACTTTCTTGGGGCATTTTTCCCTAGGCTACCACAGATTTAAATTAGAGAAATACTGTTTGACACGAAGGCTTTGCATTTTGTTTTCCAGTGTTTGCCTGGGCTACAGATCTATCCACAGACTTGGAATACCAGCTTTCTGTCAGCTGTAAATGCTATGAAGCAGCTTATGAAATCCTACTCTTCAGTAATTTAAAAAGCCAAAACCCAGAGCAGCACATCCAGGTGCTCAAGAGGATGGGCAATATCAGGAATGAGATTGGAGTGTTCTACATGAACCAGGCAGCTGCAGTGCAGACAGAGAGAGTGGGCAAGTATCCTTCTTCCATTCCTGACTATTTCATGGAGCTACAGCAGTCATCAAGTTCACTAATTGTATGAGAAATCTATTTCTGATTATAAAGATGTCTACTGCAATTATTTGTTTACAGTAGATCACTGTGGCTTGTACACTGTAGTTAATTGAGCCTAAAGTGAATAATGGAATGCATAATTTGGAGAAATTCCTTTAAAATGTAGAATGCTCTCAAAAAACCATCAAGGAAACTTTTAAACTCTGTTGTGAAAGGGATGGCATGTTGCATTCTTCTTGCATGCTGGCTTAGCCCAGCATGAACAAGCAGCAGCTTAATTTAAACATCAGAATAGCTTCAGTAAAGTCAGCCTGTGAAATTTTTGCTAAGTAAATCCACGGAAGCTTTCCTTCTGGTTTATTTTTGGTGGGCTTTTTTATTTGAGGAAAAGCTTTGTAGGGCGAGGTGTTCAGTGGGGTTTTGTTTTTGAAAGCAAACCCAGTGTCTTGTCTAGGAGTAAGAGTTCTCTAAACTAGAACAAGTGAGGTGCTGGTAATTCAGTGTCAGCAGCTCCAGTTTCCCAAATATCAGCTGTTTACTGTAACCTTTCTCCAAGTAATACTTGAAGGATTTTGGCTTGGACTTTCAATTTTGTGATTTGTCATCATCTCTGGGTTTTTGCAGAAGTTATTTAGTTGAAATCAAAGCTTAAAATACTGAATTTTACTTGTCTGTGAAAGTCACATTTTATTTGCTTCATACTGAAAATTTATAGAATTAACTCCAATCCCCTGAATTACTACTGTGAAAACAAAATCTGGTGTATCCTGTTAATTACCTGGTGTTCTGTGTGTCATATCATTGCAATTCTTTTGGAAGTGTAGTATGTGTAATAGTGCACTTCAGGTATTAAACCCTCAGCCATATGGAAATCTCAGGAATATTTTCTGTGAATTGGGTCTTCAGAATCATGTACCACCCTTAAATTCTAAAAGATGGTTTATAAGAGAGACAAAATGGAAGTGTTCATTCAGTACCTCTGAGGAACTGGAGCGAGTCTCTAAGCCTTGTGCTTCACCCTAGTGAGTAAAAATGTCTCCACGACTGAGCAGCAGCTCTGGAAGAAAAGTTTCTCCTGCTTTGAGGAAGGAATTCAGAATTTCGAGTCCATTGATGATGCCACCAATGCTGCCCTTCTGCTGTGCAACACGGGGAGGCTGATGAGGATCTGTGCCCAGGCCCACTGTGCAGCTGAGGGGGACTACAAAAGGGAGTTCTCCCCTGAAGAGGCCCTTTATTACAATAAGGTAACACCTCCCTGCTTTAAGCAGGGCCCAGACCCCAAAATGCCTTTTACTGTGAGGTATTTGTGACTGCTTTGGTAAATATGTTTAAATTTGGGTGGAATAACTGGGATAGCTCTCCTGCTTCCATCCCATCCTAACCCTTGCTGCGTGGGCTTTGGGAGTGTTGTTGAGGTTTGATTGCTGTCACATTCAGATGCTGATGTTTAACATAATGCAGTGCCACACACCAGGGAGGAGAATTGCATGGTCAGGATTAAAGTGATTCTCAAATGGGAGATACTGAAGGAGGCTCAGGGAGATATTTTGAGTAAAAGGAAATTAATTTCTAGTTGCTACAGATGCAGGCAGTAACTCTGTGTGTGCATGATTCTGTTATTTGCAGGCTATTGACTATTACCTGAAGGCACTGAGGTCTCTGGGTAAGAGGGATGTGCATCCAGCTGTTTGGGATTCTGTGAACTGGGAATTGTCTACTACATACTTCACTATGGCAACTCTGCAGCAGGATTATGCTCCCTTATCCAGAAAGGCTCAGGAACAGGTAACAGAAAGCATTCGTTGTATCCGAAAAAAGTGCACTGGTGTCCTGAAAAACTGAACAGGGAGCAAAATGGGTATTGGAATTGTAAAACCATGCAATGGTTTGGGTTGGAAAAGACCTTAAAGCCCATCTTGTGCCACCCCTGCCGTGGGCAGGGTCACCTCCCACTGTCCCAGGGTGCTCCCAGCCTGGCCTTGGGCACTGCCAGGGATCCAGGGGCAGCCACAGCTGCTCTGGGCACCCTGTGCCAGGGCCTGCCCACCCTCCCAGGGAAGGATTCCTTCCCAATACCTACTCTAAATCTTCCTTCAGCTTAAGGCTGTTTCCCCTTTGTCCTACACTACATGCCCTTGTGAAAAGCCCCTCTCCGGGGATTTTTTTTTTCTTAAATTTGTATTTACTTCTTAAATTTGTATTTATTAGCATTTATTTATGCTGTAGATAGAGAAGGAAGTCAGCGAAGCCATGATGAAGTCCTTGAAGTACTGTGATGTTGATACAGTGTCTGAACGACAGCCCCTGTGCCAGTACCGGGCTGCCACCATCCACCACAGGCTGGCTTCAATGTACCACAGCTGCCTCAGGAACCAGGTATTGCTCCAGACTGCTTTGGATTTCTAAATTCCATCCTCAACATGTTCAGTATCTGTGGAGCTTGATATTTACCCTTCTACCTGTAGCTGGGATGTGTTTATTTAAATTACTTAACCAAAGAAAAGAGTGCTCTCTCTCAACAGTCTCCAAGTAAGCCTTTCCAGTGGCTCCTGAGGAACATCCAGAGGGTGGGGGATTGACTCTGTGCCCTCTCCGAGTGCAGGTTGGTGATGAGCACCTGAGGAAGCAGCACCGTGTCCTTGCTGATCTCCACTACAGCAAAGCAGTGCGGCTCTTCCAGCTCCTGAAGGATGCCCCCTGTGAGTTCCTGCGTGTGCAGCTGGAGAGAGTGGCCTTTGCAGAGTTCCAGATGGCCAGTAAGTGCAGCTCTGGCTTTAAACAGCTTGCCAAACCACCACTACCTACTTAGTTTCATTTTTAGATAACTATATTTATATGAGAGCAGGAGCAATCTGCTGCTCAGAATGGAATTTTCCTCAAGAGAGGAGACAAGGCACTTCTATCTTGCTGGTTTTCAGCTGACTTGGGCAGTATGTGCTTTTTTCCCAACTCTTGAAATCTCTGGGTGGAAGAAAAATACAGTCTGTAAACACAAGCCTTTTTTCTTTCATTTTTATGGCTTTTTTAGGTCAGAACAGCAGCGCTGGGAAATTAAAGACTCTCTCTGGGGCCCTTGATATATTGACCAAAACCAAGAGTGCATTTCAGCTCATCAGGAAGGAGCTTGTGGCAGAGAGTGAACAGGTAAAGGAATGTCAGGTGGTGTGATACCTGCTCCCTTCTGGCTTGTGCCTCCACAAAAAAATGATCATTTGGCACTTAAAACATTCCTTGGTTACTTTTCTGTAGATTTAGTTGCTTCAAGAGTGTGGACAGAGTTAGAATCTATTGCAGTTCTCCCCTAGCCTGGAAGTGGATAAAAACAACTCCTTTAGAACATGATCCAGAGATGGATTAAAACATATTTTAACCTGGACTGCCTGTGTGAATGGGCTTCTTATTGTGCACCTCTGCTAGCCTTTAAAAGAGCCCTTATTATCCCTTAAAAGTCTTCTCAAAGATCTTCAGAATCTGTGTATAATAAAAGAAGTTCTCTCTCTCTGGTATATCTCATATTCAAATATTAAAATGTGGAGGGCTGTCTGTAGCCAGTGTGAAGGATGTTCCTGGTGCCTCAACCAGGAATTACCTGCAGTACGTGCTGAGGTGTGTGTGTCCCCTGCTGGCAGTTCGGGCAACACCTGTAAAGGGCAGCTCACCTGCAGGAGGGGTTTTCTGGCTCGTTCCCTGTGGTTCAGAGGTGGCATTCAGTGAAATGGTTTTTGGGTTTTTGGTGGTTTCTCTCCTGTAGATCAGCAAGGATAAAAGTCCTGCCGAGAGCACGTCAGCAAACGATTCCCCTGCAGGCCTTAACAAAGAGGAAGTCTTGAAACTGCTCGGGATTTTTGAGTCTAGGATGTCTTTCCTTCTCCTCCAATCCATTAAATTGTTAACTTCAAGCAAAAAAAAGATTGGGTAAGTTGAAGCTTGGTGTCCTTTCTTGTGACTGACATGGGGTTGGTGTGTGACAGAGCAGTTGAGTTTCTGGGGGAGAAGCTGCTGGGCGCTGCTGATCTCTTCATGCATCTTGCCAAACTCCACTGACATTTTATCAGCAAGCAGAACACCTGAAAAGAAATTCAGGCACATCAGTAATGCTGCAAATAGAGAGGGATGGATATGGGGAAGATGTGCACTGGTGTAGAGAATTTACTAATTCCTAATTTACTAATTCCTGGAGCCTTCTGTCCTGCTTCTGGGATTCAGGACAAACCTGACTTCTTGTGTTGACTTTGGAGAGATGTTGGGATTTGGGTTGGCAGCAAATTCCTTACCCCACTCCTTCTGTTGCTTTGATCTGAATGTGTGTGGTGTTCCTTTGGGGACCCAGAAAATAACTTTTGCTCCCCCAGCAGCAAGTGTGTGATTGCAGGAGCTGTTCCTAATGTTACATAAAGTGAAGTTCTGAAAATGTGGCATTAATTTTAGAGGATCTTTTTAGGCTTGGAAGTTGGGTTAATAGTTTTGGGGATTGAAGCACTGCTGATGCAAGAGCTGTTCTGCTATAAAAGTGAACTGTGAAATGAGTTCATTGTGCCCAGGAAGTTGTCTGCTGGTAGTGGGAGACTGGGAAATAAAAAACATGAGAAGAGAACACAGCCTGGGTGTGTTTCTAGCTGTTTTCCAGGCAGTGTTAGGAGCTTTCACCTCCTAAAAAGCTTCCACAAGGTGGCAATCTGAACGTGTGAAACAGAGGATTATGACAGGATAATTTATATGTTAACAAGCAGATGGCACAGCTGAGTAAATGGGTTTAGTTCTGTTGTCTCATAACAAGGGCAACTCCTCATTTTTTATTTTGAAGGGTTTTTACCCCCACATGTACCTCGGCATCCTTGCCTCGGGGTTTTGCACTGAAGATTCCACACAGGGAACCTGTTACAGTTTGAATGCTGTGAAATGGGACTCTTCAAAAAGTTTAACATTTTAAAACTTTGGGCCAAGCTTGAAACTCCCTTTGACTTAACCCTTCTTGTGCCTTCTGTATGTCCTGTGTGCATTTCCTCCCTTCTGCTTTAATAATGGGCTGAAAAGGGAGGAAATTGGAGCTCAAATGCTGCTTTGGGGTCTCAGGTGCACTTTGGCAGAGAACAGGAGAACATGTGGGACAATTAATGTTTGATAGTGAAACTTGCAGCCTGGCAGTAAAAATGGATGAAGTCAGTGTTACCCTCCCGAAGTGGAATCGTGAGCAGAACAGAACTTGGCTGTGCAAATCGGAGGGGAAAAGTAATTGAAAGTAATACTTTGTTCTGGGAATACTTGTAACTTATCCCAGAAATACTTTGCATTTCAGTGGCTTTTTATTGACTACCTGTTCTGTTTAATAAATGGACCTGCCTGATTCCTGCCAAGTGCGTGATGAATTTAATTTGCTTCAACATTTCTCAGTCATTCCTGAAGCACTTGCAATTAGTCTGACTGCTGCTTGTACATTTTCTATTATATTTATATTTTATGCTCCTGCCTGCAGTATCAACAATGCTCTGCCTGCAGTGCAGGGAATGGTGGGGGCTAAGGATATCCCCAAGGACCCTCATCAGTATTATTTAATAACACTCGTGATAATTTGCAGAACCAAGAGTTGCAGTCGGGTAAAGAGCTGGGATTCTCTGCTCTCTTTGTAGGGGCCCCAACGAAGAAGAAGCAGTGCTGAAAACAAACAAGCAGGTTTATTCCCTGCTGCTCCGCGCCACTGCCAACAAGGGGCTGTCCCTGCTGGAGCGCACCGAGCTCCTCCTGAGCTTGCTGGAGCAGCTGGCTGCGAGGAGCAGCGCCCCCGGAGCGCAGTGAGGCAGCAGCGGCAGCACCGGTGCCTTGCCGGGAGCCCTGCGGGCGCTCCCGTGGGACGCTCGTGTTTAGCCGGGGGGAGTTCTCACCACCGTTGTTCCGCTGGAACCTGGGAAAGGCGCAGGGATTCCTTTTTATCCCCGCAAAGCTCTCCTTGTTCGGCTCCCAGCGTTTCTTTGTTGGAAATGCCAGTTTGGAGATAAAAATGTAACTTTTTCACTCTGGGGAAATGCCCGATTTTTCTCTTGCAGCCATACCCGTGTTTTGTATAAAGATGTAACCTCACAGCTGCTCTGGTTTGGTATTTCATGAAATGTGTTTTGTAAGCAGGGCTGCACTGGAACACTTCCACTGCTAAAGGCAGCCCAAGCTGTCACCAGGAGATTTCTGTGGAATATGTGGATGCACTTCTTAATCCCAGGGGGGATCCTGCACAAAAACCTGTGCCTTTCTAGCTTTGTGACTTTTGCAATTTATCAGCCACCTCTGGGGTTTTTTTTTGGAAAGTGAATGGTTTCAGCTGTGTTGGAATTGATCAAGAATGGTATTACCTTTTTCAGACTTGAAACTGTGAATAAATGAGAGGCTATTTTTAAATAAAAATTTATTTATTAAATATAAACTCATCAGTCTGCGTTGTTTTTCTTGGTATGACCCTCCTCAGAGCAGCAAAATGCTCAACAGAATTAAAACTATTTGAAAGACAGAAAAAATCTGTCAACTCCACCCTAACACTGCGTGGGGTCTTACCTCAGCATGCCAGGACTCTTTTTTTTTTTTTTCCATTTTTGCAAATACGTATTATTTGAAGGTAGGATTTTCCAGACTACAACATCGGATGTCCTGATGTTCTTCCACAAATCAACGTGGTTCATTATTGCATAATAACAGTATAAACCACTTTATGTAATGCTAGAAATGGCTTTTACATGCATTCATAGGGAACTCGATGAGCTTTTAAGACCCTTTCCAACCCCATCCACCCTGGGATTCTGTGATCTCCCAGCAGTTTTTACCTCCTGAGACTCCATCCTGAGAAACGGGAGTGTTTCAAAGCCAAACCCTTGCCCTGCTGTGCCCAGTGTGGCTGATGAACCCCCACTCTGGAATTACTCAGTTTATGGGAGCATAACTGGGCTCCAGTCCCCTCTTGTTCCAGCAGCCTCAAACCTGCCTCGAAATTCAGCTCCCATCCTCAGACTTCACTGAACTGTGCAGCAAGTCAGGGTTTCTCTCTTATTT
>VYZQ01020675.1:29008-41515 GCA_013400655.1 Mystacornis crossleyi
TTAATTTCAACTTGGCCTAAAAGTGCTATGAGAACAACTTTTACCATGCCATTTCAACACTCTCGGTCATAGTGGTTGCTGGAGTCGCATCAAGACTTTTAGTTAGGAGCAGGCTTTCCCAACTTTTAGGTTCATTACATCCACTGAATAAGAGTGTTCCCCAATCCACAGCTTAATTTGAAACTAAGTGAACTTGTTCCAAACTCCAGGCAATTTCTGTGTAATTCCCTCTCCCCAGAGCAAGTCTCTGCCTTCACTTGACAGACTGGGCCCATTCACTGCTTAGGTCTCAGCTGTGTTTGCAGCTTGCAGCTCCTGCTCCAGGTTTGCACAGAAATCCAGTTCAGATTCCCCTCCTGTTTCCAGAGGAATGAGCTAAAAAAGTAATTTGTCTGGCACCGTACACATTGCATCATCTAACACCTACCATCTGTGACAATGAAAAGCACTGTACAGCCAGTCCCAGCGCGGGCAATTGCACTCACCTGGAGTCCTTCTTAGTAAAGTAAACTAACCCCTTCCATCCACACCTTGGCATCTTCTTTTCATCACACAGTTATGTGTTCAGTCCTGGCATGGCTGTTCAGGATTTGCACCACCAGCAGGTTTAATGACAGTGATGTAATTTAAAACAACAATTTTGATTTGCAGTGTAAAGTGATGGCTTGAGATGGAGAGTATATCCTTTCTAGCAGCTGGATGAGTGGAAATGAGCGCTCAGTAGTATTCATGTTTCAGAGCATGCAAGGCTGAATGAACGCTTCATAGCCAGCTTGCACCTTCCTGAGGGCTTCTCAGTGAAATCCTGGCAGCATGGTGCTAAGCAGGACAAGTATCTAGAGAAAGAAACTTTCCATCAAAAAACATCTGGTAGTGGTTGACAATTTTCAGACCCAAGAAATTCTCCATACAACCACTACAGCACCTTTCAGATCCTGTTTGAGTAACAGAGTACAAAAGAGAACAATGGCCATAAATTCACCTTGATGGAAACCAAAAGAGATTGCATCAAAATGGGTCAATAGATTTCTTACTTTCCTCACAGAAATCTGAGTCTTAGCCAAAACACTGCAAACTTAGCATTTTCATAAAAGAGTGGAAAGTTTCTGCAGAAAGCAACTGCTTTTCCCAATGATGTGCATGACATCAAAAGCCTCAATTGGTCACTAAATTTTGGAAGCAATGTCAACAGTTAATCTTCAACCAAATTTGCTCCCAGATTTTCTCCATTCCTAGTTTTTCATGGCTCAGACATTATTTTCTTGAAACTGGGTTTACCTGCACAGAAACTAGTTTTGAGTGTTACTTGACTCAGAATCTCCAAAATAAAACTGCAAACAAGGTTAGCAGAGCTTCCCAGGGGACGGATCACTGTTCGAAGCACCTATGACTGAAAAAAGGAGTATCTCAGTTTTTGGTAACCGAAAAGTAAACGTGTTTTAATGTTTATATTATTTGTTTCAATAGCACCTTGAGGCTTAACTGAGGTTTTCATTGCAATAAGCACAAATACAGAAAAAGTATTCTTTGCCCCAAATTGCTCACTGTGTTGGATACCTTTGAGATTAATGGAGCACAACACTTGAATTTCTTGACTGAACTTTTGCTATTGGGATAGAACCTGTTAAGACACAGAAGAAGATGAGACAGTGAATACAGCAGTCTTGAGAGGACAAATGTAACTTCTTTTGCCAAGAGAAAGGTCACCAACTATATGTTAATCACAGCCTCGAAGGTGCCTGTGGCACTGGTTCCCAGTGGGAAACAGCAATACAGCATGGAGAAAAGGGATGGATGGAAGATAAGATATGACCATTGACTTTCACAGGGATGTTTTCCTTCGTAAAAGAACAGTAAGGTTGGAGAAGCTTATCTCCAGATCTTCTCTGCTGTTTTCTCTCTCCTGACTTTTTTTTTCTCACACAATATTATATTTGCTACAAAGGCTAGTCAACTTTTCTTGTGACATATAGGAAAATGCCTACTGAAAAAATACTTTTCGACTATTACTTTTCTACTCTGAATACAAAGGTAACCGAGAAAAGAGACTTTGCTCACAGATTGTCAGGGATACTTATCTTTAAAATCCTCAACATTTGTTCACAGCTACAGTTTTCACTCTGATCAAAAAACAGTGGTGAGGAACGGACTGGCAGCTGTAGAAGTCCAGTTTCTGTTTTCACATATCCTCTCTGCTACCTGAAGCAAAAATGCACAACCTAATGAGTGAGACAGGGCTGAAATATCTCTTAAAAAGGAAAAGTGAAGGCTAGGGCCATAACAAGCTGTAAAAGGACCTTTGATGCCATGTGCAAATGGTCTCATAAACAGTCCAGAAATATTAGATCCTAATTAGAATTCCAATTCAATCAGTAAAAGTTTATGACAATTTTGGGAAAAGCTCCCAGCTTTAGATGCAGTTTTTGCCAAAATGCAGAAAGCAGACTGTAATAAGTTCCCTTTAACTAGGTGGTTTCTTCCCTTTGAAAAAAACATAAACACCAAGTTTCCTCTTTGAAGCTGGGTGTTTTTGTTACTCTTAGGTAATCATTTCACAACCCACCTGAAGGAGATAGTTGGAGCTTCTAACAGGAGTTTGTATTTTTTTTTCCAAGGGTGGCCTTAAAAAATTCTGACTCTCAAGTTCAGAGAGCAAGTCAGAGGACAAGGCTTTATGCAATTTTCTCTCAAGAAGAGCTTCCCTGTTTTCGGTCCCACTGCTGAGTAGGTTAGAAGGTCAGCTGGAGCTGAGCTTGCCTTGTTTGTTTCAGCTCCACTGTAAATATCAATTTCTTTCTCTGCCCTCCCCAACCATCAGCAACAGCCGCTCCAGGAAAACGTAACGTGATTCCAGGAAAGCAGAGAAGAGAACTCCACAACAGTTTAAAGGTTTTTTCACCTTTTGCTCCGTTGTTGTTTCTGAGCTATTGAGCTGCCAAGCCTTGGCAACTGAGTGCCCTGAAACCCCGCTCCTGCGCTCAGATCAGATTTCCATTAGTGATACTGAATTATTTAGTGAATGCATTGAAGACTGAAATCAACTGCTTCTGAGCTGTGTACCCTCTCACTCTATCTTTCATTTCAAACCCGCACAATATCATCACAGAGACTATCAATCTTATAATTGGAATAGAAAAGTCCATGGAGTTCAGAAATAATAATTCATACCTCACTCTCTAGTATTAAAGTAATCCAGCATATAAAAAATCAGATTTCCCAGATGCATGCGGAAGACGATGGGGAGAGCATGAATCCAGAAGAGTTATTCTTTCATACACATATGCTAAAAACTTAAGATATTTGAAAACAAAGTCAGTGGCACAGAACTTGATCTTAAGCTTCAGTCACCAAGCCATGAATACATGTTGTAACTTTACACATTTGACTGATTCTATTTTCTACAAGGGGATTAAAGCTCTTATGCTCAAAATTATTCATGTGCATACATCTGCATGTTGCAGTTTGAAATCCACAAATATAATGCGACACAGCAGGCCTTTCCAGATCCCCAGCATTTAAAAGGCTGCTCTTCATATGTTGGCTTCTCTCACTACTTTCTTCTTTTGTTTGTGCTGGCAATCCTGGGAATGGAAGTCCTACATATCCCAGATTTGAAGTCTACTGCATTAAAAATAAAATACCTTAGCTATGATGAAAAAAAAAATTGCTTTGAGTACATGATCACTTTTTTTTCCTACATAAACAAACATGTTCATTTCACTCTAGTTCTGAAGTTTAGGGAGAAGTTTAAAGCAAAAAAAAAAAAAAAAAAAAAAAAAAAAAAAAATTTTATATAAAACGGGTGAGNAAAAAAAAAAAAGACATTTTATTACAAAGGGCTGAGCAACAGCTACCACTTCTGTGTTCTGGGGGTTTGTCACTATGCATTGCAAAAATCAAAGCAAAATGCAGAAACAACATGTTTTTCCTTTGAAAAAGAACAAATAAAATTTAGATTTTTAATTTATTTCAAACTTATGGCAGAAAATTACTGTACAATTAGAATGCAAATTTGCCATTCAGTTTCTCACGGGAAGAACCTGGTTTGCTAAAACCTATTTTTTGACAAGGCACTATACCCACATGCCTAACTACTCAGTGAAAGGACTGGCTTTAGAAGTAGAGAAGATAGTATTTATAATCCCACCAAATCAGTCCTTGATTATTCATTAAGTCAATCAGCTAGTATCAGGCGTAGCTGGTACTAGCTTTGCCGTAGGCGCTGGACTGAAATGGTCAATTTTACTCTCTTCCAAGCTAGCAATAACAAATTAGAGGCTCTAACGATAAGTGATTAGAAAATTAGGAGCATTCTGATCCTTTCCCTATGAGCTGAATCATGGCACACAACATTTTGCAGTTAAAAGTAGATCTATAGTAACCATGTTTTGAAATACATCATCAGTAACTTTCAATCCAATTATGCCTTTATAATCGAAGGAATATTTCTTACTATATTCCCTTTAGGATGAATTGGTAGTATTTTGGGGAGCAACCATTACAACACCCTTTGCATCCGCAATATGATGCAACCAGCACAACTCTGAGCTGAATGTATGAACAAAGAAGAAATTCCACTTATCAAAATGTTCCCGGGCCTTCCGATTCGTTTGTGAGTTTGTAAAGAGTTCACCTGTGTAATTATAATGTTGCTAAACTCCACATTCAAAGACAAATACAAGTGGTTTTAAAAAGGTTTTCTTACGCGCAGTCAAATGATAAGGGTTCTCAACTGCAGCACAGGCAGCTAAATCCTTGATTATGAATTTCAGTGAGATCACAGCAATAGAAGGAACACTGAGAAAATAATATTGACAAATAATTATCAGACATATTCAGAAATGCCGTTCCTGACAGTTCTTTGTAGCTGTTTTTCCCAAGACTTTGGTGGCTTAGTTCACAGTTGAGCTCATCAGCTTTC
This sequence comes from Mystacornis crossleyi, assembly GCA_013400655.1. Taxonomy (NCBI): domain Eukaryota; kingdom Metazoa; phylum Chordata; class Aves; order Passeriformes; family Timaliidae; genus Mystacornis; species Mystacornis crossleyi. The sequence goes on from VYZQ01020675.1 coordinate 33,930, forward strand.
AGTGGTTACAGTACAAGCTTGCACATACTAACAGAGGGGGTTTTCTTCACTTTAGTTAGTAGCATTCACGGTAGTAAAGGCAAGTGTGCACTGAGGCTGACAGTTGTGGAAGTGACAGCAACTCATCCATTAAGTAGGACATCATAAAATTCAGGCCCTAAAGTGGTTGCTTCCAAGGATGATAAGGTTGCAAAGCACTTTAGGAGCTAGATAGATAGATATTTCCACAAGAGAATAAAATAAAAAGTGAAACTCTATTAAGGTTATGTAGCACTCTTTCCCTGCTGCCATTTTTTAGAAACAACTGTGGCAAATGGGAAATTCAGGCAATATATAAGATACACATATAGAGATAACAAGAAACCTGCATAAAACTCTCTTGTTAAAAACACACGAACTGGAGGACGAACAGCTATAACCTGCACATGTGCAATAGCTCATTAGTTAATGCAATGGCCAGGATTTTTTGCCCATAAGAACAAAATTAGGTACATCTGTTCTTAACTTACTGGCAATTTCTTGCTTGAGATTTGAGCCAGTTGCATGGCCCTCATAAAGCACAATACATCTTTGATGGAAACTCCTGTGGGATGCTGTTGGCTTCAACGTCAGCTTGATCTAGGTTTTCATGCTCAGGAGTTTAACAAAACGTGGCATCATCATTCACAGACCTAGACCTGGACTGGCTGTTATTAAAAAAAATGTGCACATTAAAACCCTTTAACATCCACATTAAAAATTTCATGCTGATATCAAATTATGGGGATTACTGTGGACAATGCTAACACTTCTTGCTAAATGATGTGAGTTTTTCCCCAAAGACCTAGTTCCCAGCATTATGTGATTGCATTAGACATGCAGTTTTCAGTAGTAAAAAGTGAACAAGCAAACTTAAGGGAGAAAGTCCTGATTCTTCCACTTATGCTTTACGGGAAATTTTCAGAACATAAATGTTAAAAGGTTGTTTAAAAAAGTCCAGAGTTAATAAAAATGTTCAGAATATGTGTCAAACTGTATATCATAAACTTTTATATTATAATATATAATACATATAAATGTTTAACATTTGGAGCCTTTTTCACAAGGGTTGGTAGGGAGTTTTTTCACATTTTTAATTCTTGGAACTGTCAACATAGTGAGAAAGACTCAAGAAAATAGACATACATGTTGTTATTTTAGTTATTTCCTCTACTACATCCTTGTCTTCAGTAGTTTACTTTGCATAGCAGGAATTTGAAGGGGGTAGAACACAGGGGAAGGTATCTTCCCATGCAGAATAATTTCTGACATCACTTAAAAAGTCCTAATTTTAGGCTCATTTTGACAAAACCACTACAGCAATTGCTTGTAATAATTTTGCCTTTGCCATTCATTTCTAAAGTGAAATGATGGAGATTTTAAAAGGAGTTGGGTCTGAGCAAAGATACTTGATTCTACTTTGAGAAGCAGGAACAATCAGGGCAACTCTGCACCACCCACAGCTGCTTTGGTCATTAGTCTTATTAATTCTACCAAAAAGTGGATAGGAACAGGGTCTCATCCTTTCTTCTAAGATCCCTCAGAAACTTTATGCCTTTTGAAGATACCATGATTTTTTAGTAGTATTTACACAATGTTTAAAATAAAGGCATGCCATCTTAGTTAAGGTTCCTTTTATCCCAACTTTAATATTAATGATAATTAATTAATATATGCCATTATTGACGAAAATATATTCAGAACCTAAGAGGATATATGTACTTGTACTTCAGTAGCAATATTCTTGCTTTTTCAATCTGCTTTTCAACACTACATGAGATTCTTCAGAATTGTTTTTACCTCCCCAGGCTATTCTTTTTCTAATTATTCTGCCTAAACACTAAGATATTGTGAAGTAGACCTTTCCAAACAGTTGATTTCTGTCTCTCTCTTCAGCATTCATCCCTCTCTCTTTAAATAACCTGCATCCTTCACTTTGTCTAAATGATGCTAATATAAGATCTGATTAGGACAGCATAAATAATGCACATCTAGAAATTGCAAAGAGTTGAAAGCAGCAACACCACCAGATTTGTGTTAGGAACTACAGTTAACTGCCTAAAGGCCATATGATATTTAATGAAATGTTCCAAATATTTAACAAAATTCCCAGGCTTCTGGTAAAATTTGCCTGTCTGCATTTCCTTCATCATATCTTTTCAGGGGGTAGAAAACATGAGTCTTTAACAAGGAGTTCATATGAGTCTGTGTCTGTGACCCGGTATCACTGTTGCCTGAATTCTTTCTTTAGTGACATGTTTTAGATTTTGATTAATTTTTTTCCTTTTTTTTTTTTTTTGTTTTTTTTTTTGTGTGTGTGTGACATCTGTTTTGTTTCAGCCGTCTGGGATAGGAAATGAAGAGCACTTTTCTAGCTGCATTGCCTGTCTTTACTCTAGCATCTATGGGTACCATTCATTTTCCAGATGAAATATTGTTTTGGAATGTTGTAAAATGATACTCCCTTTATGTTTCAAATTATTCCTACAGTGTTGGTAAAAAAAATGAAAACCACCTAATTTTGAAGCGTAGTCATAGGACCAGGTCACAAATGTAATTCAATGCTTTTTATATGGTGTTTTTCCCCTGGTTGTCCTGATGATGAAAGAAGTGCTGGGAATCCGTGGACTTGTTTAGCAAGTGTGTCTTTTGTGGGTTTGTTTATTCATGAAATTGAAAAGTGAAGATGGGTGAAGTCCATGCAAACTGATACACGGCCCGATCTGGACAGGAAAAAGTCATCCTCCCTGGAATCCTGGTTTATTAACAGGGATAACCTTTTTATTAAATCCTAGATGAACCCCCACAGCTGGATTCCCCTGCTGCCCCGGCCTGTCTAGGACTCAGATTCATCCTGTAAGGAACACCCAGATCCCACTGCAGGCACACTGTATCCAGGTTCTCCTCACTGCGGAGCCTGTTCTCACCTGTCCTTTTCCCCACTGGTGTGATAAGCCAGCTGTGTGACTGAGTCTGTGGGAAATACTACCTGCCACTTTACAACAAGAATTGTTCTAGGAAGGGGATTCAAGGCAAATTTTGCTGGGCTTGCTGTTATTAGAAGAAGAAAAAAAACCCAAACCAAAACAGAACAGGTGAAGTCACTGGAATTTACACCTTCTCAGGCTGCAATAACAATATGTTTATAAAACTTCAGGATCACAAATCCCAGAACATCAAGGTATGACTCAAGATGTTTCAAAACCATCACTGATTCAAACTTTCCTCTGATCACAACTTTTCAAAATTCAAATCCCACCCTCTGAGATTACTGAACAGAACTTGAGAAGGGCCAACAATATTGTGTTAACATTCAGGTGCTTTTTTATGTGGGATGGGTGAGAAGAGGAAGAGCATTGGATTTGGAACCTCTTTGGAGTACAGACCATTTTTAAGCTTGGGCTGGCTAAAAAATGTAGATGAATTAAAGAAAAGGGAAAGTGATTTCCTGTTACCTTTGTGCAGAATTACTTGACCAACATTGTTAAAATTCTAGCATTCATAGCTGTAAAAGTCATTAACCAAATATCCTCCAGCTTGAGGAGGTCTTGTTTCATACATCTCATCAATATTTCAGACATGGGGCAAGACTGAACTGCTGGTTTTGACCCTCATTCTCATGCCCAATTTTTCATTATGAACTCCTAAAAGCATTTGAGTAATTAACATATGAAGGAGATTAAATTAGTCACTTTTGGTCAAGGCTTGTTTCTTTTTTGTGTTGCCCTTTTTTTTTCCCCTTAATATTTCAGAGCACCAGCTAAGAATGGGCATAATTTTTCCAAGAAGGTAAGTTTGAAAGATTGAGGCAAATGAAAAAAAAAGGCTTGGAACAGTAGTTCTACCTTAAGGATAATTAGTTTTCTTCATTTGTTATTAAAAACTGTAGCACATTTCATCTGAGATCTGAAAGCTGCATCAGTATTACTGCATGCTCTATACGGGTGCTTATCCCAATGGTTAAGATAAGTTAAAGCCAGCATTTATATATATATATGTGTGGGGTTTTTTAGTAGTAAACAAAATAAATGCTAAGTTCAAGCCTCTGGATGCTGGTTGGCCTCTCCGTGTGTATGTGTGAGACTGGAACTGGCCCCTCTGCCACTGGAGCTTCAGCTGATGCATTTTGCCCTCTCCCATCCCGGAACAAACCATGCTGGCACTGGTAGCTCTTTGTCTTGTGGCTGCACCAGATCTCTTTAGACTCCCTTACTTCATGGTTATTGAAGGAAATGATGACAATAAAAGGACTGAAAGACAGTGGTCACTGAGGCTTGGGTTGGTTTGCTGAACTCTATCTACATCATGGCACATCCATGGGAACCTACACCTCACACCCTTGGGGCAGGAAGATGAGGAATTACCCACCTGCTTATCTGGAAATTCCATGTGCTTCTTCCAGTCAAACACACTGCTCCTCCACGGCCACGTTTAGGTAAGCATGAACACAGCTGTACCCTGAAGCGGATCATTTTTTAACTGTTACTGATGATCCCCACTGAGATAAAACCATTTTGTTGTTGTTGGCCAGTACTGTGGTATTTGAACTTGTGGGGTAAGCTGCTCTCTCTTGTTCTACCGACTAACAAGTCCTAGACCAGGCCCTGTAGTGCTTTTCACTGCTGTGCTCACATTAAGATGGACAGAAGAAAAACTAAACAAAAGAGAAATCTTTTCCATATCTATTGTTTTAGGGGATCAGAATCAGACTTTTTCCTGGTGTCCATGTGTATCAATGGAAAGAATGTGACAGGGCTGCAGGCTGTCCCCTCCTTCTCCTCCCAGTTTCCATTTAAAGGCCCAACACTTTTGAGAAGAGCAAATCTGTTTCCTATTTTCTGCACAATAGGGATGCAACTTTTAGCTTCAGGGAACAAAAAAACCCCACAGCGAACCCTAACAACTGAAAGAAAAGTGCATAAGTTCATGAAATAACCTTCAGCACAAGAGACTGCAGAAACTAGAAAATTCAATAGGAGACACACAGTGCAAATAGAATTCACCAGATGTGAGGTTAACATAGTAGGAGTCAGAGGACTTGCAGGTCTGTTCTTCATTTCTAGCAGTGGTTTCCTGGGTGCCTTTGAGTAATGGAAAGAAGCCTCTCTTTAGCTGTCCGTGGTGTGCTCAGCACCTGAATCTGAAAACCACACACATTTTGTGTTCGCATTTGTCAATTCATATTCCCTGTTCCTTATAGCAAGTACTTTTTTCTGTCTTTGTTTCTGCTTTTGTTAAAACCCAAGGAAGGCCTTAGTAAGACCTAAGTAATGGTCTAAATGCAAGGATCCAACCCTGATAACCCTGCCCTAACCTCTAAGTTGACCTTGTTTTGAGTGCAAGGCTGGATCAGATGTCCCCACCAAGATAAATTAGCTTACATTTACATTACACAATCTGTATATATGTATATAATATAATATACACAAATTGTTTCTGTAATCTAGTGAGGAAAAGGAGCAAAGAGCTGCAAAAGTCTCATATTGGTTAGGAGAAAAGGGCAGCAGCAACGGGGAGATTCAATATGTCTCGGTAGGACCAAAGTTTGGATCTGAGACAGCTAGAGATGGGCATCACAGTCTTGAAGCAGAAGGTTAATTTCTCACACCAGAAAGTTTTATTTCCTCAAGACACAGGTATTAAGAAAGAATCTAAAACAGAGAAACTGACTTTGGCCAATGACAATGAAGTTTCTGAATTATCCACTGTTGCCAAGTCCTTCGATCCAAGACCTTCAAAGAACCACTGAATCATTTAGGTTGGAAAAGGCCTTTAAGATCAAGCCCGACCATTAACCAAACACTGTCAAGTCCACCACTAAATCACATCACTAAACACCACATCTACACGTTTTTTAAATACCTCCAGGGGCAGCAACTCAACTACTTCCCAGGACAGCCTGTTCCAGTGCTTGTCAACTCTTTTGGTGAGACTTTTCTTAGAAGAGATTTTTCTCATGTCCAATCTGAACCTCACCTGGCACAACTGAAGGCCATTCCCTCTTGTACCACCACTTGTTACCTGGGAGAAGAGGCCAACCTTCGTGTTGCTATCACTTTGTTTCAGGTCGCTGTAGAGAGCCATAAGGTCTCCCATGAGGCTCCTTTTCTCCAGGCTGAGCAACCTCAACTCCCACAGTTGCTCCTCTTAAAACCTATGCTCCAGACCCTGCACCATACACATACATATGGCCATTTTTACAGATGTCTTTTTATTGGACGACTGAGTTGAGACATTGAAAAAAGCTGTGATTTAGAAGGAGCTGTGAATCGACATTCTGGAAAAATTAATCTCAGTGTTTGTTAAAAATAATAATGAAAAAAAGAAGATAATCAGGTCCTGTATTGCTGTATTTTCAAAAAATTAGAATACAGAAAATTACAGAAGCTTAAAAAAAAAGAAATCTTAAACATGAGAAGGTCAGAAAATATTGACATTCTAAATCAAACAGTGCCTCATAATCCTAATTAGCCCTTATTCTCTTTTCCCCACATAAGCACAAACGTGTTTAACATCTGGCTACAGACTGGACCGCCTTCATTACTAAAGGGTGAAAAAAAGCCATAGAGGATCTCCAGAATACTGCAATACTGAACTAGCCCTCCCATTAGGAGGTCACTTCTTAGAGATGGGCACTGTAAGTAAGAATCAGCTTGACTGCACATCCGGTGTAAGAATTTCAGGGTGACTTGTGGAGCCAGACATACTCCTCACTTGGTTTTGTATTAGGGAAAACTTCAAACTATAAAAAAAACTTCAAGTGACTGGAAAGACTGACAAGAACTTCTATTAGCTGTGTTACATGGAGAAACTGCTGGTTCTCCAGTGACCCCTTGCTGTACAGTCTCATTCAACTGGACACGACTGTTCATATCTGCCCTTTCATTATACATTTCATTAAAGGCAGAAGGAAGGAACAAGGAAAAAGAGTGAACAGCCAGAATAATAACCCCTTATATTTATATGGAGCCTTGCCTCCCATTATGATGTACTTCAGGGATGATAGTGAGACCCATTAGCAAAACACAGATACTCCTGGAGCTAAGTACGTATTCATAAATGGACTGAGAAAGACCAGAGCTTGTTAGAATATCATCAGCTCTGTCAGCAAAGAAATTTATGTGGTACATACATGCATTAACAAAAAGAGACAGGTAATCATACCCTATTTCAAGAAAACACAGTCCCCAGCCTGTTGGCTGATTATATCAGGAAAAAAATCCCCAAAATCTAGAGACCAAACACTAGCCTGAATCACCTAACACCATTTCTGACTCAAGGTCATTCAGATTGGAGGAGCTCTGGGATCCAAAATATTCAGAACTACATTTTTAATTTTATTCTTTCCTTTTAAAGTCAGTTCTTCACTCTCCTATCACCCTTAAAAAAGCCAACCAAAAAACAACAAAATAGATTCCACCTACTCTGTGCCCTCCATGTTTTGTCCAGAGTAACAGAACTTCGTCCTGAGCAGGTCTACACCCATCCTTGGGAGAGAAGCGTTCTCCTTCTGCCTTGGTTTTTGCAGAAGTCTTTATCCAAAAGCTGAAGCCTCTGTGGCTTCCTGT
>VYZQ01020679.1:0-13694 GCA_013400655.1 Mystacornis crossleyi
GAGAGAATACCTTTTAAAAAAATACACACATCCTCTTATGTAAGAAAGAAAGAAAGTAGAATGGCCATGTGTTGCAGTGGTGCTTTTCTGCAACCATCCCTGGAGGCAGCTTTGGCCCGTGGAAGAATCAAGGAGACGATATTTGATAGATGTTTTCAGATTTTATTCTCCCAGCTGCACATGGCTGGAGCCCGGCATGGACTCCCACAGCGACTGCCCCCTAGANAAAATACACACATCCTCTTATGTAAGAAAGAAAGAAAGTAGAATGGCCATGTGTTGCAGTGGTGCTTTTCTGCAACCATCCCTGGAGGCAGCTTTGGCCCGTGGAAGAATCAAGGAGACGATATTTGATAGATGTTTTCAGATTTTATTCTCCCAGCTGCACATGGCTGGAGCCCGGCATGGACTCCCACAGCGACTGCCCCCTGGAACAAGTCTAGAACAACCCCCTGGGAGTCCCGTGGACACTCCCCTAAGTACAGGATTCCCGCGGGCTACATTCAAAGTGACCAATAGGGGACAGGATTTGGGGTACATATGACCAAGGAACAGGGAGAGGGAAACCCCGTGCCATGCCAAGGGTCCACCTATACCCATCTCCCCCAAGAGGGAGCACCTCTTCAGCCATGACTGAATATTTGTGAAGACATGAAGAAGTTAATGCTTCCTTTGGAACTTTGGACTGACATTTAATCAAAATACATTATATCCTAACCTACACAGCAAATGTTATTACAACTACTTATGACATAATAACATAGGGACTAGTGCATTTTCTTCTTGTGGTTGATTCTGTCATACTTTGAAAATGTCATTACTTGTCTCTCACTTTCCTCCAATCATGACTCCTCCAGTTATGACCAAGTTTGCTTCATCCATCCTGCTGACTGGTTTCAGGGACAAGCATACTCACGGGAATTTTAAAGCCTAGAGCAATGGGATGTGAATTGTTGATTATGCTCAGCATACTCAATCCAAGGCTTTTCTGTGAATTCTAAGCCTTTAAAGTCTGAAAAAAAATTTGATAGATTTTTATTCTGATGATAGCTTAGATTTGATGTTGATACAAGTTTTTGATGTTACTGTACAAACAACATGCCAAATATACCAGAGATGTCTGTAATGTTTTATTCATGTAAATAATTGCCCAGAGATGTCCTGATCTCTGATGAGGTCTCCATTGCTCTCTCATAGCAGAGACAGATGATAGTAAACAGAAAATAAATATTAATGAGGCTAAAAGAAAATTAAGGAAGTGACTACTTTCTCCTCCCCTCCAGTTCACATCAACCACAAACTAGCACTAAAAGAATCATATTTTAAATTAAATTGTTTTTGAAAAACAGCACTTTAGTATATTTTTAATGTGATTCCATAAAATCGTCAGTTATTCTACGGAACTGTTTGGTACCAATGATTAACATCAGAATGATATTAAGTTGAAAATTAATATACAATGTTTTCCTTGTAGCACGTAATCCCTTCCCAGAGGTTAATACTTGTATAGTGACTTGCATCTGATGGTATAATCAACATATGTGTTCATTCAGTCCTCTATTTGAAAAACTCAGCTTCATTAATAGTCATTCTCTGTCAGCTTTGGAGAGGTCCTCTAATCTAGCATTAACAAGGAGTTCCTAATATATAAAATAAAATCAACAGCAATCATAGTAGTAGTAGTGGTAATAATAATAATAACAACAATATTTTTGCATTTATAGAAATTGTGATCATCATAGTACACACATGAAAATCTGAATTCATAAAAGCTTGTGTAAAACTGGGGAGTTTTAACACAGAGAAGTAGGTATACAGAAGTGAGAATTTGCATGGAAACTCCCCAATTCCTCTTTATTTCCATTCACTGTAAAAATTACCCTTAATAATTTTTAGTCACAGCTAACTTGATGTGTACAGAGGGTTTAATTATGTTTTCTGCAACACTTCAGTTTTAGAGAGTTTAAAAAAAAGAAACACTGCACCTATTGGAGTACCAATTTCTGGCAGGTTCTCAAGGGATGATTTAGTAACTTGCTGATTTACAACAGTAGAGACAGTTACCAATAAAATAAAAATGTCTCATAGCTCCAGTGGAAAAAACTTACAGCAGTACTTGCTTAATCTTTCATTTAAAACACACACTTGACCTTATACAATTGCTTACTAAGTCTATGCACTTCAAACTTCTTTCAACTACACTGGAAGTGCAATTCGTTGGGAGGAAGAAAGCATAGGAAAGCTCAAAGCAGCACTACTACAGAACTTTAAAAATATTTGAATTTTCAGCACCAGTTATTATTTCTCTTGTTTGGAAGTGTCAGTGTTAGGTTTCAGGGGAAACAAACAAGTCACAGAATAAGACCCTAGAAATAAAATTTTGTATTTTAGATGATTAGGTCTGCTAGCTTCAGACAACCTAAGAACTTCAAAATTTTGCTCAAAAGAGGAGTATTTCGATTTCTTTAAGACAGAAATCATTTTGAACACATCAATTTTTGATCCAAAAAATTTTCTTTGGAGAACTGACTCAGTAATATTACCAATGACAATTCACATAAAGTTTAAAGGTCTTTACTTTTGTCTTTTTTTTACTGGCCGCTGGCCTTAAGGACAAAGAAAAACTTAGGTATTCCAGATCCATTACTACCGAAAGAACCATGAAATTAAACCAAGAAAATATATTAATATAAAGGAAAAGTTAAAAATCCATCCTATTCTCTTTGATGATTGGCAGCCAACTGGAAAATCTAGCCATCAAAATTCATTCAAGAAAACCAGACTTTACCTGGTTTTGTAAATGTGTTTAAATGCATTAATGCCAATAGTATAAGCACCTACTGAAAAGGATTTCAATTCCTGGTTAACATCGCAAGAAGAAAGGAGTAAAGTAAGTTCAAGTAGGTAAATAAATGCTCCTGCATGGATCTACTATAATCAGTAATTATGAAAATTCTTTTCTCCTAAGGTGATTTAATGAATTGCAACATACTAACAAAATTCATACCATAATACTTCAGACTTAAACTGTCATTTCTAAAACAAACTAACTCTCCTACAGGAATTTTCACTTCTAAAACAATATATAAAGGCATTTTTTTCAAGATTAGATATTGAAAATGAACAATAGGCATTAGGCTGGCCAAGTTCTCTCTATAGGTTATTGTTCACTGCTTAATTTAAATAATTTAATTTATTCTTCCCACAATAAGTTTCCTTGCCTGTAGCATGGGCAGAGTTCTTTTATTTTCAATCCAGATGAGTGTTTTGACATAGTAGTTAGGACTTATTCCTAAATAAAAATATTTTACATTTATAAATAGTAGCACATATGTGAAAAAATCTGTTCATTCAGTTCAATCATTTGACACTGTAATGGATTTTGCCCTGTTTTTCAGATGTATCTGAGAAAGCCAGTATTAAATGTATTTCATACTTGATTTGTTTTATCCTTCAGAATCTTGTATTGGAAAGAAGCTTGAGCCTCCTCCTCAAACCTTGCTTCCTAAATTGTAAGAGTGACCTCTAGTGCTTTACTGTTTTGCTGTGTGATGCAAGTCGTTTTTGCAATGGTTTTAATATGCCTCCCTGTAAGCAACTGATTTAGTTTTGTGCATAGTGCCAAATGCTATTAATGTGCAATTCAATTATCATGGTCTTGTGAAAATGGATGTATTCATAAGCTGTACAATGCAGAATGATGAAGAGAATTAAAGCTGTGACTGGATTGCAGCAGGGTGTTTAACAAGAGGAACTTAGTATTCATGTTTAGGGCTACACTATGCACTTAAGTATCAAATGAGATATCATTACTGAATGACAGCACAAGATCATTTTGGTGCTGCAATGTGAATGTCTGGCTCATGGGAGCATGTTTAGTTTACAAACCACCCATATGCAAAACCCTCGGCTATAGATCCACTGAGCACTCCAAACTTCTCTGCCATTGCATAAATGTTTCCAGGGAGCTGTCCCCTGACACTGGGCTGTAAGGTTATTCCTGAGTATTCCTCCTTGCTTTGGCATGGACTTTCTTCCCATAGAAGCGTTACTCCTGCCCTTCCCATTCCTGTGATGCACAGCCAGTGCCTGAACAGGAAGGGAAGAAAATATGTTCAGTTCAGGTTATGAGCATCTGGCATTTAGGCTACTGCACTATCACAGAACACAAAATGAAATCCTTCAGCTTGTTGAAGCTGAATTAAATGGAACAAGAATAACTTTGTTCTATTACTGAATTATAAAAGCCCTGAAAATTAGTTTCTTAATAAGTTTTTTTTTAATTTAAAGATAATTAACCTAATTCAACTCTTAAAACAGATTTTCAGATACATATATATGTGTGTATGTATGTATGTATCTATCTATCTATCTAGCTATGATTTGCCTCCTAGAGATCAGATTGTCTTTAAAACTGTAATCACAGTCTTTATTTTGTGATTCCTCCCTACTGGCTGACTCATTTTTTAAAATAAACTTTCTATTGGAACTGTTAGCCTTCTCTTCTGTAGTCATGCATGAAGAGTACTCCCTAAGCAATCAATGAAGAGACCTTAAAGTCTTGCTATCCACATTTTTCTTGTTACATTTCTACTGCTTTTGAACTGCACTGTGATTGCCATTAAAGTTGAGTGCCAGCTTAATCCAGGATATGCAGATACTAGCTTTCAAAATTTTCAAATGCTAAAAGCCACTACACGATAGAAACATAGCACAATAGAAGTCTGCCAGTAATTTCCATGCAAGACACAATTCCTTGGAAAATGCTGCACTTAAAAAGAGAAAACAAAAAATGAAAATACGGCCGAACGTGCATCCCTTAGCTAGATGCTGCTTTCAGATACTCTTATACAGGAAGCTTTATAAACAATATTCTGTACATAGACTCATGACAAAAATCTATACAAGGATTTTCAGGCTAGCAGCTTGCTGTCACGATTTCAAAGCATAAATGTGTGTCTCAAAAATTATATTTATTCTAAATGCAAATGAAATATCCCAGAAGTTTTCAACACACTCTGGATTGAGTTTTAAATCATATGCAATACTTACATTTATTCCCCTCCACTGCCATGTGCCAGTGATGAACAGACAGGAGAAAGAGCAGCCTCAAGAAGATTTCAGTGACAGAATCCATGTTCACATTCACTGAGGCACCCAAAAGAACCAGACTATTCGGAAACAGCTGCTCTGTACTTCAGTTCTGCTCCTGCCTCTTCCCTCTGCCTCTCTCTGCCTCTTCTCGCAGTGCTTCCCAGGGGCCAGACACCTCAGCCAAAAGCGCTCCGCATCTCCTGGCACACGCACGCACACCTCCGGATCTGCTTCTCCCTCCCGCAGCAGCAATCCCTGAAGAGTAGGAGCGAGAATCTCCCCCTCGCTGCCACAGAAGCACTGAAGGCTGCGCTGCCCGGCTCCCTCCGCACCCGCTCCCGGCAGCGCGGCCGGCGCGGCGCTGGACACCCCTGGCGGCCGCAGGTGGGAAGCGCGGGCCCCGCCGGGGCAGACAATGGGCGGCGCGGCCAAGGCGTGAGCGAGCGCCGCCGGCCGCGCTCTGCCCTGCCCTGCCCTGCCCTGCCCTGCCCGCGCCTCCTGCGCCTGGCGCGGCGTGGGCACTGCCTTTCACTGCACAAGCTTTGCCCAGCCTTTCGGAGCGTGGTAATTCTTCTTCCTTTTTTTTTAATATTTTGGGGTTTTTTTATATACTTTCAGCTGCAAAAGCGTTACAAGTTGTGCTCTCTTAAAGGAAAGCGTTTTGCCTGTAGAAGAGAACCTAAGCCTGCCAGTAAAATGAGCAGCCTGCCTTTACTCGAGAAGTGAGCGCTGAATGATTGACTGCCCCTCAGAAAAAGGCACCACCACTGTCCCTGGAGGGCTTTATCGCTCTTAATACTGGCATTAAAGAATTACATTCTCTACACCTAAGAGTAAACACCAAAACATAATATAAACATATGATTGCACCTGGCTTTCCCAAAATACTGTAGCCCCCAAATAGCACATAAAGTATGTTGCTTTCTATACTTTCACAAAGGGCAAGCTCTGTTTAAACTGTCCTATTGCTTGTGCTTGGTAAATAGTTTCATTTGGGAAAGAGCTTCAAAGGAATTTTAAGTCATTAATTTAAACTATATCCTAAAAGTGTGTGGTTTTGATTTGGGGTTTTGTTTGGGTTTTTTGTTTGTAGTTTCTTTGCAAAACAGGCTGAATTACTGTTTATGCTAACTCTAAAGACATTATTTCTCAAGTGTGAGAAATTTAACTGCCTATTAGCAAACTCATGACATTAGTGAGGGCAAAAGCTGTGTTAAAGGACCAGATCAACAGCCCCATTGCTGCTGCTTCTGCAGTGCTTACACTGGATGAACTGTCTTTATGTTTGGCAGAAATTACTATGGCAATACACAACAAAACGATGTGCCTTGCGACTGTGAGGTGTATAAAAAGCAGACTTATCATTTGTATATTCAGCCCAGTGGTCCAAAACTTTGTCTTCCTACTTCATGTGAACTATCTAGCAGCTCCTATATACCAAAGGGATCTTCCATCCAAAGTGATACTGGTGTCCGTGGGTTAGACACTGGGTAGGATGTTGCTGAGTGTCCCTCTTGCCTGTTGCAGAGATTATATTATTTTCTGCAAATTGCCATGTAGAACTGTTTTGTGTCAGGAATAACTGTGGGATGGATATGAAATGTGAATTAAGCTCCCGAAGCTTCTGAACTTTTGTTGCTTATTTAAACAACGTCCTCAGCCCTTGAAGGATGCTCTTATTCATCTACAGAAGACAAAAATGTGTTCTGGTTTCATGCTACCTAAGACAGACTATGTTAAGTGTTACAAATACGTATTTCAGCTCAGCCAAAACAACTAAAAATAAAAATATTGAAAGGCAATTAATGCAGGTTTTAGTTACATTCTTTTAAAAATAGCAAATCAGCATGATAAGAAAAAAAAGGCCTATTTCAAAATTGCTATTTGGGTAGAAAGTTTCAGGTGAAGTTAATGATCTGTTATGCAGCTGGTCTTCCAGTTCTCTATGTCAACTTCTATTTGAATGAAAATGCAGGGAGGAACTGTATTAAAGATTATGTGAATCATAACCTGCCTTCTAGCTCTCCTAAATCATCCTTTAAATTCTAAATTCTGTTTCCCGAGTTAAGTACAACTATAGAGTCACTTGTCCAGAAGCTGGATTTCTTTGCTATATAGTTCTTTGAGTTAATATTGACCTTCCAACTAAATTAATATGAGCATAAAAATGTTCCATGCGCTGCAACCCATCACTAAAGAATATCCCATGAGATGGTCCTTGACTCTGCAGCTAGACAAAATTTCATGCTTAAAAATAGAACAAATATCACATAAAATCTTGGCAAGGACTTTCAATGTAATGATGTTCTTTAGGATTAGTGCTAAGATCCCCAGGGCTTTGAATCAGGAAGAATTATTATTCTGGTAATGTAATGCAAATTCAATTTAAAAAGGCCAATGCCATTGTGGGTAAATATTTGTCTTATAAAATAGCTTAGAGTCACCAAAAAGGAACATCTAACAAATAAAGGTCATAGGATTTTCCACTTTTTTTTAAATTTTTTTTTTTAATCTGAATTGCATGCAAATATACACATGGATATAATGTGCTTTTATAATTATGGAATATCCAGACTAAAATCATATACCAAAATATGTGCATATGTTTCTGTTTGGACAGAGAGAATTACAGAAGTCTCTACAGTATGTATCTGGAATATTAAGATAATCTCTGTTTATCCAGGGATGAATTTATGGTGTCTATCAAGTGCATAAAATAGCATAACTTGACTCATCCATTGACTCACAGAATACTGCAACCTCCTCTCTGCTTCCACATTGTATCTCCCTCCTGAATCCAGGAAATATTTCTGCTCGCATAATCTTATCCCTATATGCCAGCATCTAATTTGCCATTTCTCTTCCATACAGTGTCCAGATTTTTCACTAACTCCCTAGCCCCTCTTTGTGGAGCCCAGAGAAGTCTTTCAGTTTCTTAGAAGCCTCTTTTCCTATTGTAATTTTTTAATTTCACCCACTCTTCCAGTGTTTTGTTTTTCTTCTCATATCTTGCTTTTGAAATTTCCCCCAAATGCAAAAAAAAACTTATTCATTTTATTTGCCTTTTAAATGTAACATTATGACCACTTGATTTGATAGACGATCCTTCCCAGTTGATCTTAACATATATGTATTCTTTAGAAAGACAGCAAGTTCCCCAGAACAGCTGTGTCTTGTTACAGATTAATCCTTATGGCTACAGTATCTGCAAAATTTGGTAATTCAAAACTTGAACTGGTTGATCTGGGTATTGCCAGCCTTCATTTACAAATGAAGGACCTGGTAATGAAGTCCTTTTTCTTAGCAGACAAAAGTAATAGAAATTATCCCTCTTTAAAATTACTTACAGTGTGACTTTTTGTCTATAAAGAAGAAAAGATTTTAAATTCATGCTAATCATACTCCTGGTACTGTTGTGATCTGCTTATTAATTGTAAACCAATTTAAAAAGGACAGTTATAAGCACTTTCTTCTGCTTCTGGTACAAAGTCAACTTTACAACAGGACAATTGTTTTCCGTGAATCACAGTTATTCACTACACATTATTTAATAACAACAAAATAACAGTTTGCTTGCAAAGAACAAAAATAGAAGTATGAAAAGTCAACAACAGCTCTACTGGCTGACTGGGAATATTTGCTTTATTCCTTCCCAGTAAATTCCTCATTCAAAGACATCAACCAAATTAGAAATTAGCTATTCACTTACTACCTTCTTCACCTCACCTTCCGCTAATTCACCTCCCTCAAGCCCACATTTACTGTCCAACCAGCAGTGAAACTGCAAAGTTATTTCGGGAGACTAGAAAGAAAGATAGTATTTTTAAACCTTTGTGTTCGTCTTTTCCTATTTACCTTTCTTGGTCCCCTTGTCTGCCTCATGGCCTTGGTTAACCCTCCTTCTAGTGCCACCTGCTGCAGTTGTATAGGTATTACAGGTTTCTCTTTACAGCATCTCGTCATGTAAGTCTCGCATCTGAAGAATGTATCTTTTTAATGCAATTGAATTCTTTCATGATCATGTAAAATCTGCTTCCCAGTACTATTCCCAACCCTGCAGAAAAACAGTGCTGTAATTGCAGACACTGCAGAGAGCAGAAATGCTCAAAGACAAATACAAATCAAAAATAAATGAACAGAGCCATGTAATGCCAGGTACACTAATAATGATATTTGTAATGTTTTTAAGACATCTTTTAAAGGAAAAATAAAATTGATATTCACCTAATACTGCTACAGTTTTTTTAAACATAAATCTCTATGCTAGGTATGCCATAGAGTAAAAAATTATTTTCAGAAATAAGGATAGCATAACTACTAGTCTTAACAATGCTTTTATTTTTTGTTTTTTGTTTTGGTTTGTTATTTTCCAGTAGGGTCAGGATAGCACATTTTGTCTTATTGCAAAGCTGCAAATTTCCTTTCAGGCTGTATTTGTTAAAAGGGGAGGGGATGGAAGCCATCTGTGTATGGCTTATTTTACTACTTATTGCACCTACACGTGACTTCATTAGGGATTTAAAACATTTTTTTTCTCAGATGAGACACAGAAAACAAACCAGAGCAGACACGGCTCCATGTACCTACAGAAGAATTCATGCCTTTAACAGTGTTGTAAATCTGTGTTTGAAGGTTGTAACAAGATGTGTGGCTGCACAGACAGTTCATTTGCTTCTGCTGTCTGCGCATTCAGGTTTTTCAAGTGAAAGGATGCCATGAAAATCCCGGGGACAACTTTTTTTCAGGGTTTGTGAAAATACCTCCTCTTAGCTCTTGTGATTCTTCTCATTTCACAGTCAGGAGTTTTATTATTTCCATCATAATCACTCTGTGTATTGTGGCTCCCAACACAGGAAATAAATACAGGGCTCTGGAAAATGGATTTATACATAGAGTCATAGAATCTTTAACATTGGGAAAGACGTCTAAGATGGTTGTGTCCAACCATTACCTGAGCACTGACATCTCTGCCATTAAATCATGTCCACAAGCGCCACATCCACATGCCTCCTAAATTCTTTCAGGTATGGTCACTTCGTCATTTCCCTAGAAAGCCTGTTCCAATGCCTGAGCACCCTTTCAGTCAAGAAATTATTTTTAATACCCAGTATGAGGCCATTTCCTCTTATCCTGTCACTGCTTGCCTGAGAGAAGAGGTTGACACCCAACCGGCTGCACCCTCCTTTCAGGCAGTTGTAGAGAGTGATAAGGTCATCCCTGAGCCTATTTTTCTCCAGGCTAAGCACCCCCAGTTCCCTGAGCAACTTCTCACAGGACTTGTGCTCCAGACCCTTCACCAGCTCCATTGCCCTTCTCTGGACACATTTCAGCACCTCAGTGTCTTGTTGAATCAAGGGGCCCACAACTGGACACAGGATGCAAGGTGTGGCCTCACCAGTGCTGAGTATAGAGGGACAATCCCTGGTCCTGCTGGCCACACTAATGCTGACACATGTCAGGATGCCATGGGCTTTCTTGGCCACCTGGGCACAGCTGGCTCCTGTTCAGCCGCTGTTGACCAGCACCCCCAGGACCTTTTCTTCCAGAAAGCTTTCCAGCCTCTCTGTCCTCAGCCTGTAGCGCTACATGGGGTTGGTTAGATCCAAGACGCATCACGTCACCCTGTTGAACCTCATACTGTTGTCTTCATTCCATGTATCCAGCCTGCCCACATCTTCTGCAGGGCATTCCCACACTCCAGCAGAACCACAGTCCTGCCCAACTTGGTATCATCTGTGAATTTACAAAGGATGCATTTCTTTCCCGGTCCAGGTCATTGACAAATATATCAAACAGAACAATGTATCAAACAGAACTGGCCTCAAATATTTTTCTAAATATTAAATATTTAATAATGACAGTACTAAGAATTGTAATAACAACAGTACTGCTACAACTACTACTACTAATAAAAAAAATAATAAAAAGAACAACAGTGTTTAGTAAGTATTTTTTAACATATATCACTTTTGACATCGGTACTTTTTAAAAGGACATTGTACAAAATAATTTGTAGAAATAAATGTGTGAATAATAAAAGGAAGCAAGAAAACAGTATTGAAGGACTTGATGCTAAGGTAGTTTGGTGACGATAATTAGACCATGTGTCGAAGGATAGAATATCTAAAGCCATGGAGCTTAGAAAGGCACAGTGAAGGCATAAAATATAATATGGATTTATCAAAGGCAGATCATAGTACACAAAGCTCACAGTTCTCTTTGATATCTGAGTCTTTCCTAAAGGAAGAATATAAATTCTTGACATTGGATGCATATGAATATGATACTTTTATGATGTTTCTTTGATAATGTAAAAAAGGTGGAGGATAGCAAAGCATATGTGCAATGAATCAGAAGGAAAAGTAGTAATGGAAGGGGAAAAAAGTGTCGTTTATGTATAAGCCTTGCTTAATGTATTCTTTCATGGCTACAGTGCAAATAGCAGGAACAGGTTTGTGCAGCTTATGATTTGGGAGATTTTTAGAAAAATACAGTCAGTGCAGGGAAGGTATCACACAGATGACCTTCCCAAAGAATAAAAGTTAGAGGATAGGCAACAGCAAAATATGCAAGAATGTGCATTATCTGATGCTGATATTGATGACACCAGCTGTAAGTTAGTTCTTTAGTTGAACACTTTTGATCCTAGCTGAATCAGCCAACTCTGAACTGAATATAAGCTTACCTTGAGCTACCAAAAAAAAAAAAAAAAAAAGGAAAAAGGGGGGGGGAAAAAAAAAAAGGAAAAAAAAATCAATTGTAACCTGCACCAGGAAGGTATCTGAGCTGGGAATGGTGTGAGAGCCAAAGTGTCTGAGCAGAAATGAACAAGGGATCCAGAGACTCCCTGTCCCGTACTGTGTACCAGTGTTTAGAAACATGGATTTGAAAATTTTCGAGAGTGATAAAGAGCCAAGAACCCAAGACTCATGCCCTGGATTGTGACACCCAACCCTAGATATTTTTCAAATCTTTTCAGATATTGGAATAACCCTTGCTTCCTTTGCCAAACGAGTCAAGTAAATCTTGAGGAAGACTCTGAGCTGTGACTTCTATTTGACATAGATTCCTTCAACAGATACAGAGTATTAAATTATTCTCTTACTTTAGTGTTTTATGAAGACTAACTGAGGTCATTGCTCACTGAGTGTTTAGGTTGGTATAATTCTCATTCACAACTAGCATTCTCTGGGCATCAAATAGGGAGTTTAGTTGCTTGGCTGAAATCTGGATTTCAGGCACCAAAAAGTCAGGTGAAGCTGCTTGCTATAAAGTTGTCTGTTAGCATCATGCCCAAGGATATGGCTACAAACACAGGTGCAAATAAGACTACGAAGCATCTGGCCTGGAGTTTTCTTATGTTTGTCTACCCGATGTACGAAAGCTGAAGCTCAGCTCTGTATTTCTCTGTTTAAGAAGATATTGCCTGTATTTCCTTGTATATCAAGCCTAGATTTCATTGCCGAGAAAGCAAGAGTCATGAAACTATGATTCCATAATGAGTCTCAGTTTATTTCTCTATGTGAATGATAAGTCTCCTTGAAGTAGGAATATAATCTCCTGGAAGAAGGAATATTAGGAAGGTAAACATAAGTAAGTTGTTTATTTATCATTTTTTAGACTGCATTAAAAAATCAGCAAGACTACAAGACTTTAGTTATATGTAATTATTTCGTGTTCCAGATCTGTCAATTCAGTGGAAAGCAGTCAAGTGTTCAGTTGCTATACAGAAGAAGATGTAACTTACTCAAGCCTTATTTCCACCATGTTAGGAGAAAAAGGCATGTAATATGCCTTCCATATCTTAATTTGTGTGAAATTGTTCATTTGACAACAGAATTAGAACACAAATCTGGTGCTTTGTTGAAGCAATGTGTAACAGAGAGATAATGCAAAAGAAGAAAAGTAGTAAACAGGTTTCTGCAAGTTGAACAAGATCAAAAATATGGGACACAGCTTTTGCAAAAATGTGACTATCTCTGAATTGAATGGGCAGGTCTCACCTGCATTGTCAGCACTAAAAGTAAGCTGCAAATAACCAATGTTTCATTGATCTGGACTGCATTTTACAAACCAGGGTCAGACTCTACATACTGTAGGTTAACTGTTGTTGACATTGTTCAATGCATTGAAACATACACACAATTCTCTGAAGGGAAATTATTTAATTTCTTTTTTGTCCCCCTGTTCAGAAATTATTTTGCAGGCATCAGAAAAGGAAAAGTTGCATTGCTCTACATGTTCTTATTTCCCTTTCCTTTGTTATATGTCTGTTATGTCTGTCTGTATATATTATATGCAAAGTATCCAGTCTGAATATTTTTCATAAATATACATATATATATTTTAGTAATATAAACATCACATGATGCAATGAGTAGCTCTAAATATACCAGTGCCTAACTGGTAAGTATGATCATTATCCCTTCAAGGTGTAAGATTATTTTGGAGGTGTGTTTCAGGTAGGTAGTCTTTCTTTATTTAATTGTGCAACAGACACTGAGAGGGAGAGAAATTTGGGATATGAGCAGTGATAGAAAGATTAGCAACCACATGAGTAGTTCTCCCCATCCATAACAGGGAACAATCAAGCTCTTGCA
>VYZQ01020682.1:0-10105 GCA_013400655.1 Mystacornis crossleyi
TTTATGATACAGTGCTATAGAATTTTTAAAAATCTCTTAACATAGGAATCATGAAGTCATTTGTGAATTTTTCAGGTTAAGTAGATAGTATATGCGTTAAACAGAAAATAAACACTGTATTTTTTTTGTCAAATACATTGTGACTTCATTTTCTGGTCTTGTGCCAGTGTCACAATGTTCTTTCTTGCTGAGATCTGCAACTGTTCATTTACACATTAATCTAGTCCACACATGAATGAAGGTAGGAAATGATTGTGGCATTACATTCCTTTAGTAAGTGCCTGAAGAGAAAACAAAAAGCCTTAAAATAAGTCTGATTAATATTTATGAGTAACTTGAGACCCCCCTATTAGATGCAGACTTGAACTCCATTAATGCTCAGTTCAGTGAGGCCTGGCATTTATGTGTATTGCGTTTGCTGACTTAGATTTCCAAGGTCTGTTTTATGAAATATTTGGAGCTCCCACTTGCTAATTGGTATTATGCACACACAGGGATGACTGAACTCTCCAGTGCCTGATAATCACAAATTATTGGCCTTTCAATTGCCGAGTGTAATATATTGCTATAGCTGTCATCACCCGACACATTCGGCTAACAAGGCGGTCCACCAAAAAGGATTTGAAAGACAACATTCCTCCAAATGGACTTCTTTTAAATTAATTTATTTTCTGAAACAAATTATTACTAGCCTCAAAGTTCAATGTTTTGAATTCAGACTCCAGGCCAAGTTTGGAAGTGACAGATTTTAATAAGGAATTAATTGACACCACAGATAAAAAAGTTTCTCATGCCTGAGGATTTTGTAATAAAAATTTCATGGCTTCTGTGAACATCTGGTTTAAAGTGTAATGGGCAGGAAAAGCAGTAAGAAGATTGGGCATTTTTGCAGTTTTATAGGGTCAGCTGAAGTGTTATTATAGTTAGATTATTGACTGTTCTGTCTGCATTTCTGTGTGTACACAGACACACACACACACATATAAATATGTATGCACATTTATAAAAATATATTCTGGAAATGGCAATTGCTTTATATGGAGAGACCAGAATTATCAGCCTAATATGTCCATTCCCAGATAAGATCATTCCATAAATATGGCAATCCAGTGATTCACAGTGCTTTGCTATCTATAAAAATGTGGACCCCTTTTGGGCATTAAGTAACAGGGATTGCTGTCATTGTCAGATATTATGGAAGGGATATTGCAATAGCAGGATCTGCGAGGCTCTGGGATGCTTTGTTCTTCTTTACTTGTGAGGGCACTGTCATTTATCTTGACTCAAAACAAACTGAGTTCATTTCTGTAGGGATGTTTTTGGAAAGGTTGCTGGATTATCAATAGTTACTTTAGATGTACATGCCAAAGGGAAAGGAACACAGAGGAAACAGTAATAAAAAAGAGGTTTAAATTCCGTCGTGAATTTTGTTATGAACAGTGAAAGGGCACAGCAGTCAAATCAAATTGATGCCTGACAGTCATGGGAGATGTGAATTTTCCTGTGGGAAGTAATGAGATCTGATTGGCAGAGCTTCAGCTACTAATGCACAGACCAGAAATATTGCTGTCTCTTTGGACTTGGGTTCTTTTCTCTTCTATAGCCTCTGTGAGTTTTATTCATAGACCTTGGGGAGGACTTGAAAGAGAGATGAGGGAAATAGTCCACTGAGGTTTAGCAGAACAAAAGAAATCCGAATATTCTAAGATATGGAAATGCAATAATGAGCCCCAATTATCTATGTGTGCAATATCTATACTGTTAAAATTAATAATTTATTGTCCCAATGTCCTGGGTTAGAAGATTTTTAAAGATTCATTAGGATTGACTTTCTTCTTTGGGATGCTCTTAGGTATTTTGAAGATTGAGCACTGTAATTTGGGAGAAGACACATTGCCTCTTGCAGATGTAGAGGTTCAATTCATGCTTCAAGCACAAAATTAAACTCGGAATTAGCTAGAGACTGAATAATCCCTCTTACAAATTTGTGAAATGCCTTTGCTAAAGTGCATCAGAGCTTGTCCTTTCTACTTCAGTTTTTCATTCACATTCTCTGAGAAGCAATTTCTCCATCACAGTCTTGTGTTCCATTTCCAGTTGGAACTCACATCCAAATTATCTGTGGGCTGCAGCTTTCCTGGTGCCCTGGTCCTCCATCCTGCAAAATGCTTTTGCACAGCAGGTCATTGATCTTCTAGTCTAGCTGGAAGGTAGCTGAAATGTCAATATAGCTTCTAGCCATTTTTTTCTGTTCTTTTTTTCCAGTGATGTATGAATTATAATACTGAAAATATATTCCCTAATCACTGGCTAAGGATTAGGGATTTGTACCATGGAATTCTTCCCTTAGATTGAAGCCATATCTTAAATTGGAAAACACACCAAGACAGCTAATACTGTCCTTTTTGGCCCTCTGCATTGCCTGCTGTATTTTCTAGAAACAATCAAGTTTATGACATTAAAAATCGTAATATAATTACTCAGCTGACTATATCACAAGAGAGTAAAAAGGCCTGTATGCCTATGCAGTGCTTCACTAAGAACAACGCTAAATGTTTGAAAATTAGTAAATTATGCAAAATCAAAAAAAGGATTTTGGCAGGAACAGTGGCAGTTTCTTGCCCACCTCTGTCCATGCTGGCAGCAGCAACCACTGCTAGGTGACAGTGTCCTTCATCCGAGGCCAGATCTCATGAGTGAAATATGGATTCAGAGTTAAGAATACACAAGAGAGAGAGAGAGAGAGCAGATTTGCTTCGTTAGCTTTAAGTAAATGAGGTGTTTTAACAGCAGTAAGGATGTGGCACAGCCAGAACCAGGACTGCTCCGTTTCAGGCACATGATGAGGCCGTTTGTGTTTCTGCTGCTTCCCAGGAGACAGGAATGGCAGCAGCAAAAGGAAATAGATACCAGAGATGAATGCAGAGACCAGACATGTCAGGAGAGGTTCAGCGACAACGCTGTAACTTATTTGAAAAGAAGAAATAAGGTTATCCTAGATCAAATGGGAAAGAACAAACTTCTCATGGCACATTCTAAAAGAATCGCAAGAGTTTATGAAATTTGTCTTGTGATGTTAAAGGGAAGGGCCAAAGGGAGGGGTCAGAGTGGATCCGAGAGGAACAAGTATAGGGCAGTGGAGAGGAGGGGGCATGAAAGGGTCTGGTTGAGTGTCAGGATGCTTTGATGAGTTCTCTCTCTGATCACTACGGCCTGTCCCAGCTCTTTACTAAACTCCTTCCACTCTCTGTAACAAGTGCTAATAGTTACAGCAAGCAGAAGAAAGTTCTATCTAAACCACAGATCCTGCTTTCTAGAGCATCCAGCTTCCCACGTAATTTATGAAATCTGAGGACATATGAAACTAGGGTGCTGTGAGTTGAAATCTGCTATATTTGCAGCTCCTGGCTAGATAAGTCTGCGGTGCTCCACGAATGAAGCATTAAATGGTGCTGTATTTTTACACTTGCAAAGGCTCTCGAATGCTATGAGCAGTGATTTTTGCATTTTAACTGGTTTGGCTCCTTGCTCTCCCTAGGGGAAATGGAAGAGTTAGAAACCCTGTGGCTGACTGGTATTTGTCACAACGAGAAGAATGAAGTCATGAGCAGCCAGCTGGACATCGACAACATGGCAGGAGTGTTTTATATGCTTGCAGCAGCCATGGCACTCAGCTTAATAACGTTTGTCTGGGAGCACTTGTTTTACTGGAAACTCAGATTCTGCTTCACTGGAGTCTGCTCGGATAGGCCGGGATTGCTGTTCTCAATCAGCAGGGTCAGTACTACTTTCATTTTTTCCCCTTTAGGCAACAGACAGAATAAACACTGCCTCCCTAAAACATTATCCTTCCTTTCGTTCCCACCTGGACACTTGAAATGCGTGGTAGAGCATCAGTGTGATGCTCTGGAATAGTCAATGGGCTTAGGATGCACTTGCACTCCTTGGGAAGTCTTTATCCTTTGGGCTACTTAGGGTATGAATTATCATATGCCAGGATAATCAGGAATCAAATACTGAAAACAAATACATTAAGGGGCAATTTTGATGAGAAATGGTAGAGCTCAGATGCAGGAAATGTATTAATTTCCACATTAAAAATCCAAACAAAGTAAATACTAATTTGATAAGAGACATTAGCTCTCAGCTTTGTGCATTTCTTAAGCAAGAGAATTTTAAGTTATAAAAATACAGTGAAATATTTTTATAAGCTTTTCATGATAGCAAACTTGAATAAACTGTATGAGAAAAGGTCAAAGACAAGTATCATTTATGTCTGGTTAGACACTAAGGCAAATTTTAATGATAACTTTACCAGACCGAAAGGGAATTTACATATCCAAGAAACTGATACTTGTAAAAAAAAAAGGGAAATATGAGCTTATTCTTATATTTTTGACAAATTGGTTGAGTTTTTTTCTCTATGTATTTTTAAAACAGATAGAACTTTCATTAGGTAATTGATTTTTCTGGATTTTTTATATAGCTGAGGAGAACTGAAAATGATACTAAAATGGCTAATTGCTTTAAAGTGTGCTGCAATTACCCTGTTGAGTAGATTGGACCACTTTGGAACAGCACTAAAAATAGTCTGCACTACTCTGTTGGCGATTGTCTAGAAATCATATGCACCTTAACCTCCACATTTTATATTTGAACTTTATATTTCTGGCTTTTTTTAATATGACACTCTCCTAAGCAATGCAGAAGAAAAAAGTACTTATGTCAAAGGTAAATGTCTGAGAATTGCTAGTTCACAGGGTTGGAAATGTCAACTGGCTCACAGGAGTGACCAAAGAGGTTGGAGTGAGAAAATGGGCTTCAGCCTTTTGCTGAAAATTAACTCAGATTCAGCTTTAGAAAGAGCTGGGTTTTTTTCATATGTACTGGGATAGGGATCAGAAAAGCTGAAATATGATGACTGGAAGCCTTTTTATTTCAGTACAAGTGAAGAGTACCTTAACCTCCAATAAAATAGTCCCACTACAGGCTTGTTTAGAGGGAACACTTAATCACTGGTTTAAAATAAAGGAATATCTATTACTGAAGGTTAGTTTCATTTTGTGATGAGATTAGGGAACCCTTTGGAGTACCTTCTAATCTTGTATTCTGGAATACAGAGGAGGCCAAGACCACTTGTCTTTGTGAAATACTGGCAATTTTTCTCCTTTGTAATTGTAACAGATAGAGCAGAAAATATTCCTCCATTTCAACGCAAGGAAATGAGAAAAAGATAGAGATGGACTTTTAATCTTTCCAGTAGTTGGATAAAAAGTGTTTAATTGTTCTCTCTTGCTAGTTAAAAGTAAAATGGAACTTTTAAAAAGTTTTCTCTAGTGATTTAATTTGTTTTATATTACTCATATTGCAGGGTATTTACAGTTGCATTCATGGAGTACACATTGAGGAGAAAAAGAAGTCTCCTGACTTTTCTTTGACCAATTCACAAACCAACATGTTAAAACTGCTGCGAACAGCGAAAAACATGACCAATATCAATCCTTCAAGAATTGACTCTCCCAAAAGAACAGCTGATTTTATTCAGAGGGGTTCTTTGATTATGGACATGGTCATGGATAAGGGAAACTTGATATTTGCTGATAACAGATCCTTTCAGACCAAGGACAACTTTTTTGGTGACAACATAAGTGAACTGCAGACACTTCCTGGCAATCGACACAAGGACAATCTGAACAATTATGTTTTCCAAGGGCAGCATCCTCTCACACTGAATGAATCCAATCCAAATACAGTAGAGGTTGCAGTAACAACAGAAGCAAAAGTGAACTCCAGACCCAGGCAGCTTTGGAGGAAATCTGTTGAATCTTTACGTCAAGAATCTGTACGTCAGGGCCAAGGTTCCCAGAGAGAAAATGGGTCAGAGGAAAACAGGCAGCTTTCATTGAAAAGCCAAAGATACCTTCCTGAAGAGATTGTCCATTCAGATGTATCAGAGACGTCAAGCAGAGCTACTTGCCACATGGAAGCTGAAACCAACAACAAACACCACAAAACCAAGGACAATTTTAAAAAAAGGACAGTAGCATCAAAATACCCAAAAGACTGTAGTGAAGTGGAACTGACATATCTGAAAACCAAACAGGGCTCTCCACGGGATAAAATCTACACGATTGATGGTGACAAGGAGCCAGGATTCCGCTTGGACACACCTCAGTACATTGAAAACATCGTCCTTCCAGAAACTGTAGAGTTTCCTGATGTTTACCAAGATCACAATGACAACTTCAGGAAAGCCGAACAAGCGAACAGGACTCCGTCACATAACGAAGACAGTCTTCCAAATAATGACCAGTATAAACTTTATGCAAAGCACTACACTCTCAAAGAAAAAAATGCTTCCCTAGGTGACATGAACGACAGGTACAGACAGAATTCCACCCACTGCAGGAGCTGTCTCTCCAACATGCCCACTTACGCGGGACACTACACGACCAGATCTCCCTATAAATGCGATGCATGCTTGCGGATGGGGAACCTCTATGATATTGAGGAAGATCAGATGCTGCAGGATACAACGAACTTATCACTTCCTGAAGAAATATATGAGCGTACTTGGTCACAAAGTAGTGCTCTGCAATATCATAGAAAGAATAAACTGAGGATTAGCAGGCAACACTCTTTTGATAATATCGCTGATAAGTCCAGGGAAATTGATATTGGAAGACCTTCTCGTAGTATAAGCTTGAAAGAAAGAGAGAAATTTCTTCAAAGTAGTCCATATGCAAGCATGTTTAGTGTTCCCTCAAGCAAACTGTTGAGCAACAAGGCCTCACTTTTAACTCATGCTCTGGAGGACAGTAAGCGGAGCAAGTCCCTGTATGCTGTTCACTCGGATGATAATCCCTTCCTGCACTCCTATCGTGATGACCAGCATTTATCTCTTAGGCGAAGTCCAGCTGATCTTTATAAACACTCATTGCCAACAAGAGGAAGAAATGATAATTATTTAAGGTCATCCATACAGTCTACAGCATCATACTCTTCCAGGGATGGTCGGATCCATAATGACATGTACATTTCAGAGCATGTTTTGCCTTACGTTGCAAATAGGAATAGCTTGTACTCAACTCCAAGGGTTTTAAATTCCTGTAGCAATACACGTGTGTATAAGAAAAGGCCTAGCATTGAATCAGATGTTTAAATTTTCCATGAACACTTTATCTGTAGGGAAAGAATAGTTGCCACCATCTTAGAGGGAGAATTTTTCCTTTGACAGTATCCTGCTCTGGTAAATGATACGTAAACCTCTCCCTTTCCCAATGTACTTTTGTACATGAATAGGTAAACTGGTATGCTCTGAACTATCCTTTTAAAATATGTCTTGTTGAAAAGGATAAAAAATAGCCATTTATGTATGCCTTATATATAAATGGCAAGTTGTACTGAAATAGCCCCAATATATGTTGGCAACTATGCTGTTTTGTACCTAATTATTTTACTATTTCGGTTATTCTAATTTATGTTGCTAAGTATCATTCAATGTACTTTTGTCCTTAGAAATGTTTAATGATTTTCTAGTACTGGATAAGCAATATGGTATGCATGTAGTATGACACAGACAAGAAATAGGGATGCATTTGCACAGATTCAAAAGTAAGACTCTAAAAGAGAACAGAAAGCTAAGACTTCCAAAAATATATTTTAACTTCATAATAATTTTCAAAGCCAAATAATAATTGAAAAAAACCCCAAACCCCAGGACTTTAATAAGTAAAATACAGTGTGTTAGCACAAAATTAATATGTTCCTTCTAGACTGACAGACAGTAGATGGGAAGGCAGTAACCCCAAACATGTGAACTGCTGTGTACCAAAAGGAAGCCCATGGATATTGGTTAATGTTCATGTACAAATGCTTTTCTTATATTGCACATGCACTTACCATTACAAAGTAAGTTCATTGAAAAGTTTGCAGTAATCTTGTCAGAAATTTCACAGCTGCCTAATCCAGAGTATATATTTTTAGATATCACTATATGGCACTTACTATGGAGCTGTGGACTTTATTAGTAACCTTGAGGCCTAATGTGTACGTAAGTTTGCATTTGCCCCTTACTGGTGATTACTCAGGGCTGTATAGTATTTCTTTTATTCTTTCACTTCCCAACCCAGATCCCAACCCACTGTAGTTCTTTGTTCATAGTGTATTAGTGACAACTAATTAATTGTATATTAATAGTATTAAAGCTGTTAATACAGTATCAAACACCGACAGCCATAAGTTCAGTGTGATCAGTGAGGAGCACGGTACCATTTATTTGCATACACAGAAAAGGATTAACACCTTTGGAAGGACTTCTTCCTTCCACAATATTGTGCATATTTGTTGAACATCAGACCATTTTTCTAACCTCTCCAATCAAGTCTGTTGTATAAACTGAATATATGCACACATAATTAAGAAACAGTATCTTTATAATCACTTACTGATATACAAAGGTATTCACATAACAGGGATGTATTGTTATATGACTTTTCCTTCTATAAATGTCAATCAGATTATTTCACAAATAAAATGTCTGCTCCACACCCCTCCTTACCCTCACTGGAAGTAAAAAACCCACTAGATTTTAACCATAAGGGAGTGTGAAAGGGAGGAGTGGAAGCCTCTCAGGAGAAGAGTCTACAGCTGTAAATTTAATTTCAACTAAAGAAGTAAATATAATTGCTAATACATTTAACAACTGAAAATGTTCCTGAGGTGGTGCTCTCCCATTTTTCTGCTACTCTGAGAATTGCTTTAGGATTTTTGTGTAGAGGAAATTTAGATTATTCAAGCATTATTCCCTCCATTTCACTGAAGAAGAGTGAGCAGGGAAACCATTACCACTGTGAATTGGAAAATGTGAATATTGCCCGAGCTTTTCTCTAAACTGGAACTCTTTTCAGAAAAATCGTGCCTGTCAGCTGTAATTGAAGCATCTGCATGCCAGAGGTGCAGTATGCAACTGCAGAGCAGAGTTGCAAATGGGAGATAATATAAATGATGTGTAGGGATAGTCAAAATAAAGCTTCTTGAATTTTGTTTACAGCTTTTTTTTAATGAAACAGATTTAAACTGACTTTGACTATCAAAGTCCAAAATGAGTTCTTGGTATTTGCAAATGTATTTGTATCTTCACTGTGATGGTGAAGGATGATATTTTTTAAGGAATGAAATGTAATGAGATTTGGGCTTCCGAGTCTCTTTGCAGATTCCAAAAATCTCAGTATACTTTATTATAAGTATGATCAGAAAGCATATCTATGGGTATCTCTATGCAGTTCAAGTGAAAATATGTTTTGGGTATTCTTCATTCAACATTTGGTCATAATTATTGGCCCTGATTCACATGGGACGCTTTCTGGTTTCTCACTGGAGGGAGTTTTTGTAAACAGAAGTTCCTTACCTGCCCTTAGAGAGACTCAGCTTTCTTAGGAATAGTTGTGTGAGCTAAGCAGGGTTAGGACGTCTGTGGGATGAACACTGCTAGTCATGAACCCAAACCTNAACCCAATCCTTTTCCCAGAGACACAAGTATGCTTTGCCCCTAAGTCTACAGGAAGGCAAATGCACTGAAGGTGTAATGTAATGAGTACAATAAAAATATTTCAGGCAAATTTTAATAGCCAATCCAAATCATAGTATGTTAACTAAAATCTGAAGTGTTTTGAACTATCTGGTGTATTTCAGCAGATAAGATGTTTGCTGATGTCATGCCAAATCCTGCCATGGAAGTTACTGAGCATTTTACCAAGTAAATCATAAAACTCAGTGGTGGCTCTTGTCTGTCACATCATCATAAAGCTCTCAAAGTATTTGTTGATCACTCCAAGTCTTTTGTATCATCATCTCTATCTAACCAGACACACATAATTCAATATTTATACAAGTACTGTATGTGAAGTTGTGGGAAAGAAAAATTTCCTTTTACATTTTCTCTCTTGAGATTCAGTTGTAAACATCCTCAACCCAGGTGAATTTATCTTTATGTGAAATGTACAAGCAAATAGCTACAATGAAATATATTTCAGTGTTTGCTTTTTCTGATTTGAGCAGATTTCTGGTGACTGTAGAGATTTATTATTATTATCTGCAACATTCA
>VYZQ01020682.1:10740-65426 GCA_013400655.1 Mystacornis crossleyi
TCTCTCTTGAGATTCAGTTGTAAACATCCTCAACCCAGGTGGATTTATCTTTATGTGAAATGTACAAGCAAATTAGCTACAATGAAATATATTTCAGTGTTTGCTTTTTCTGATTTGAGCAGATTTCTGGTGACTGTAGAGATTTATTATTATTATCTGCAACATTCAGTACAACCACCTGCCCGTAACCAAAATAAAGAGGCAGAGGGAAGACTTGATAATGTTGCACAGCAGTTGTTCACATGGAAATATAAGATGCTGCCATAAAGGACGAAAAATCCCCACCAGATACTGAAAGTAGAGGGAGCAAGAGTCTGCATGCATTTGTTGTTTTGTTCTTGGAATAAATCCGAGTCAATAAAGGGGAAGGAGAGCTGAGGCAGGGCTGTAGGCAGTAGCTGGTACGGTTGCAGATGTGCTCGTGTAAAGAAGAAGCAGCTGAGAAGTTGAAGAAAAATCTTCAACAGACCCACAAGCCACAGCTTGTGAGGCTCAGCCGTAGAGCGCGTGGAATTCTTAATTTTGCCTGAGCTTTGTTGATATATTTGCACTGACTTTCAATTAAACTGAGATCAAGACTTTCTGTATTTCCCTCTCTCTCACTCTAGCTGCTGCTATACTTGAAGAGGAGAAAAGAATCTTCCTGCATAAGTGGCCATCCTTTCTGTACCTTTCTGGATGGTGCTGGTGACTTGTTACATTTTCCTGATTACAGCTCTAGCAGTTTGTTGGTCATTCCTATCACCAAGATTTCCTGTGACTCCAGCTGGAACTGAATCAGGCTGTAAATGATATGGGCCATTCTTGTAGCATGTCCTGTAGTGTTACACTGCTCCTGGACGACACCTTTTATGGAGGCAGGATATTGAATTGCTGAGGAATGCAGTAGGTACATGGAGGTAAAAACAGCTACATAGACATACCTGCCTCTTACTTTTTTCCCCTCTTTTAAAGATATTGTAGAATTTCTTCATGTTTTTGTCTTTCCCTTTTCACCACAGTAAATTTTCCTTTTTTTCTCTCAAATAGATTTTGTGTTCTGCTTGTGTTTCTTAGAACAGTGTAGCCACCCACTAATTTAAAAGCATGGAAATAAGATATTTTAATATATAAGATAAAATTAAGGAAAATTAAGAGATCTTGCATTTCTGGAAAATTTAATTTAATGTTTTTGCAGCTTATGCTCAGAATTCATTTCTCTGCTATCTAAGAAGCTTGGTTAGGAGAAAGAGTGCTGTTTACAAACAGAAATGAAATCACCGCCAGCTCACCGTGTTTTGGCAGCATCTCATAAATACATGTCTCTTTATGGTCTTTCAGGAACACTTAAGAGGTGAAATAAGGCTCACAAGGGAAATCAGGTGGGGTTTATTTTTCCTGACGAATGCAAATCTTTTTATACAGTTTTAAAGGGGTGGAGTCACCATCCCTGGATGTTTTTGGGATGTGGCACTTGATGCCATGATCTAGGTGAGATGTTAGGGCACGGGTTGCACTCGATGGTCGTGAAGGTCTCTTCTAAGCCAGACATTCTGTGAATTCTGTGAATTCTGTAAAGGAAGCAAAGGCTAGAGCTGTGTGTGTAGCTTTGGGTTTCTGTGCTGGAAGGCTAAGCTCTTTTGTTACCAGAGGGGAGAGGGAGAGAGAGAAAGCAGGAGAAAGCAAGAGGAAGCAAGCTCCCTCTGGATGGAAGTGCAGAGGACTGAGGGCTTGGGAGCAGCTATGTGGGGAATGTGTTCAGAAAGACATTACCTCTCTCTGTTGACTTTTTAGAAAGTGTAGGCTCCTAACTCAGATATCTCAGTTAGGTGGGCTTAGAAAAGCAATGGTCTGTTTATCCCCATCCTCCAAAATCTGCCAGGTAAATCTGCCAGTGAGTACCAGTTTCAGCCTTGGAGGTGTTACGGGTTCCTGTGTTCATGCAAATAGGTTTTTTTGTGGGGTTTGCAGTACTCCCTGCATAGTTGGATGATCATTTGCTTTATGCCATGTGACTACCCAGCATGGGAGAAAAGTGTCAGAATCTATTCCTCGTGGAATAACTTGCTCTTTTCATATTTCTGCAGTGTAGCATATGCACCTGAGAGATGGGGAAGATTTTGATACTCTTCCCTCCCTTGCTGGGTTTATCAATACAGAGCAGAAATTTTGTTTCAAATCTAAGGGTCTGAGAATCTGCCTGAATTTAGGAAGAATTCAAGAGGTGAAATGTTTTTGTAGTTTTACATTGCATTTAAGATGTTTGATACATAAAACCTAATGAAAACAGAACGTCTATGAAAAAAACCTCTCCTAGGTAATATAAAAGAATAACTATCCAGTGGTTTGGCTAGATTGTGTCAAGTGTTAATCATCACATTGTGTGCTTCTTTCAAGATGAATGTCGTACATTCCCTTTCTAACCTTTCCCAGCTCTGGTCCTATCTTAACTCAAAAGTCCTTTTAAAGCAGATACCTTTCCTGTGTAGGGCAGTCTGGTTTGCAACATAAAACCAGTTTTCCAGTGATAGACTTAAATTGTTTTCTTAGCAATGATTTTTTTTTTTTTGGTTAATCTAAACTTCCTTCCTATTAAGAGCTGAGCCTTCCAAACTTAGCAGTGCTGAAGGAACTTCTGAAAGAACATAAAGGCCTTTCAAAGTGTGACTTATGATACGAGCCATTTCCCTGCCCAAACTCACCTGTACTGTCTTATTTAAATGTCTTAGCAACATGTCAGCATCTGAGGGAGCTCAGTTTAATCACAGCTGTGTATTTCTTTGTGATATGGATATAAGTACAGACAGGAGCACGGTGTGATAGAGGAAAGGCTCGATGTGCTCTGGCTGGAGTCACCTGTGAAGCTGTGGTTAAATGGGAGCAGCCTCATGACTGTCCTGTCCCTTACATCCTTCTGCTCACGCAGAGTCTCTGTCTGATGTGCACATCCTGTACATGGTGTGAAACTCCTGTCGACCTCCTCAGCTGTCGCTGTGGAGCCGCTGCCATGCTCAGCCCCATTCCTGTGTCACAGCAGTGTCTGTCGGAGGGGAGGTGGCTGCTTGTGCTCTCTGGTGTCTGTGCGACTCGAGGGGAGCTGCAATCCCGCCCTGCTTCTCCCTGCTCTGCTGGGGAGGGTTACTGCACTCTCTGTAAATAAGCTCTTCATTTATTTCCCTCACTCAAGCTTTAACGTTTTTTCCCCCCTGCTTCTCTTGACCTGTGTACAGAGTATGCGCTCTAAAAATACGTGCTCTTCCAAAGTCCTGCAACTTTGGAAGCCAGGAATACAGGTGTGCATCACCCTGCAATGCAGTGAAAATGCACTTGGTTCTCCTTGTGGGATCATGAGCTGTTTTGTTCCATACTGCAGAATGTATCTATCATGATTGAAACCGTGGGGTCTTTTTTTAAATTTCTGCCATTCTAACAGCTGTAAGAATCCACTGCTGATTTTGTGATGATTTTGTCATATCTATAATTTAAGAACCAGAAATATTATAAGTAAAAATAAGTTACCTCACTATTTACCAGGTTTCTGTTGTTTTGCGCTTAATGAAAATTTTTACTCCTTTTGCTTAATTCTTTACCTGTATTGAAAAAAAAGGCTAAATTAGTAGAGAATATAGCCATGCTGTAACATTGTCATGCAATACCTTTATTAATAGATAACCACACTAAATATAGTATTACATATTTAAAAGAGATGGTTTCGACTCTCCAACTCTTAAAAAGTAGTGGTGATAAGCAGTTATACTCCTAGATGTTTTGTCCTTTCCCTTTTGTATTAGTATTTGTTTTCACTAATATATTTCAAAAATTATATTTCTGTGCACGTTAGAAAACTGTGAAAATAAATACCAGTAAATATTGTGATACTTATTCAGTGCACTGTAAAGTTCCAAGTGAGATGATAGTTTGCTTGGGAATTGATGAAAGTTTCCTCACTTCTCAGAAATGGTACTAAGCTTTAATGTGGGAAAATGGTAATTTTTGCAGTGACATGAAATTTTAATGGAGAATGTCTTGTTTTGCACTTCTGGTACTATTAGAAGAAATGATATGTTTTTCTCAGCAAATGCATTATGAAATCACATTTTTAAATTTGTGCATTGCAGTACGTAAGAATAACTGCTTTGAAGAGATTTGTGTTACATGATTTACTACAGCATTCTTTTGTCTGATAATTTTTTTCCTGAGCCCATTTAATAATGGTGTTTAATGGCAAAAACCTTTTGGGAATGTATTTTGGCTTCTGTCTCACAGTGCAAACCCTGAACTTGGACTTTAGTGATGCAGTCGAAGGCCCTGACGAGGCTGCTCTGCCTTTCCGCGCTCCTGGGGATGGGGACCTCCCTTGTTCCCAGCTGGGACAAGATTAGAGGAGTCCAGAACACTTTTGCAGGATGTGCTGTGCAACAGTAGAAGTGTAAATGATCTTCAAAAGTGAAAATAAAAAGAAATTGGAGGTTCACAGTTAGCCACACTAGTGGGGTATCTGTGACAGGGGTCTGCAGTTTCTGGAGGAGATGATAATTTTTAACTAAAGTAATTTGAATTCTACTTAAGTTTCTGAAAGTAATTGAAAAAGCGGGAGTTTTCTTTTTCTTTTAAAGCCAAAGTCTTTACGTTTTAATACGAGGTTTCACAGGAAAATGGGCCAAAGAATACAACTAAATATGCAAATGGTTAATCCTATGGAAAAGGGTATCCTGTTATCTTGATATGCACAGGCATATTAATGGTAATAGGAACAATGTGTGTAATTTTCCTGTATATTGCTATGTAGGTTGCACTATTTTGAATGACACAAACCTGATATTTTAATTACCAAATACCATAAGATGCTGTTTATTAATAGTTTAAACTTGTTAACCTAAATATATATACAGTATACACAGGCGTGCGTGCATACACCTTCCAACCCAGTCATGTGTGAGTAATCTCCCGAAGCCGTGGGATGCATTTCAGCAGTGCATTATTTTAAGTGGTTTTCTTCTCTCCTTTCCAAACCTCCCACATCTAGAAATCCTCTAGCAGCATTTATTGTAGTGTTTGATACCTGTTACAGAAGGGGCTAAAGGACTTGTTTGGGTCAGGATTGCTTTGTGCTAGGACACATGAGAACATGTCAGAGAGTTCCTGTCCAGAAGAGCTGGAATCGATGCTCGCTGTGATAACCAAACTGTAGGGAAAGGATGGCTTTTCATACTGGTTTGCAAACTCTTGGCCAGAGAGGCTCTGTTGGCCTGGCGACTAACCTTAAAC
Source organism: Mystacornis crossleyi (assembly GCA_013400655.1). NCBI lineage: Eukaryota > Metazoa > Chordata > Aves > Passeriformes > Timaliidae > Mystacornis > Mystacornis crossleyi. The sequence goes on from VYZQ01020682.1 coordinate 15,988, forward strand.
TCAGTGGCAGCTCATGTGGTCCACATCTGCTCCTTAAACTTGTTACTTCAGGCAGCTGAGGAAGGATACCTGCAGAACAAAATTCCCAGGGAAGAGCAGCTGATGTGTGCAGCAGTGGCCGCCCGTGTGTTCTCCCAGGCAGACTGGGCAGGGTCCAAAATGGGCTTTGCACGCCAGGCAGGATTCAGCAGTGGTGGGTAAGGCACAGTCGCTTCTCTCCGTGCACAGGCTTTTGTGCTTCCTAGTACTGGTGATGTGGAAATTTCCACTGAGGGATGAGTGTGCTATTAGGCTTCTTTTCTAAATTTATACTGCTCTAACTAAAACTTAAAACAAAAAAAAATACCTTGGAATCATTTGATGGAAGTAATTCCTGAGCTTTCTCTGAAAGGAAACGTTGGGTAATTATGAATTTTTCCACCTTAACCAAGAAACACTAAATTCCGTAGGGTCAGATTTTGTCTACTGCTCATTGCAAGTGCGTTTTGGAGCAGAACTTGGTTTCAAGTTCTTTATCTGCAGGAAGAAAATTTTTACTTAGCTTATTATTACCTGGTCTTGGTTTGGATTCCAAATGTGGACAAAATAGCTTTTGACTTAAATAGGGCTCTGTGAGGGAGTGATGGGAGAGCAGATCCTTAGTGCAGTTCACGTTCAGATTTTAAAAATCCCCAACCACACCTCATGTTGCAAGGGTTTGGAAATTGCACCATGTAAAACTGTGTGCAGCTAGGAAGGAAACCAGTGCAATTTCAGAAAGAGCTGTTTGCAGTTTATACTTGATACCAGGTATAAGATTTTGAAATAGTCTTCCTCATTTCAGACCGTCCATTTTGCAGCGATGAAGAACAGCCTGATCTCTGTGTCTTTACACCTCACACCCACATGCACAGTGGATCTCGTGCCTTCCCTGCTGAAAGCAGGAGGCACAAACAGAATTCGTTAATGTGTTAGGCAAACTCCTACCTGATTCTTAACTCATTACTTCATTTTTATGCAAAATTTGCATCCATACATTTCAGGGTCTCAGAAGCACTTCACCTGTGAGTTAATCATGTTGATTTTAATTCATCGGGTTCAAATTCACGCTAAACCTGAAGGGCATTTTGTGCTTCCTTTCATCCTGTTTAAGGATATTTGTGGGCTTAGATGAAACACTAATATTTCTGTGCTGCTAAACAAAACCCTCCAGAAATATTTTAAAATCTCAAATTATGCTTTGAAAAACATTTTTACCTGTTTACTTGAATAACGTCAATTTAATGTATTGTCCTGATCAGCTTTTGTACATATACATGTGTATATATATAAGCTATATATAAATATGTATATGTATAAAGTTTTTGGGGAGTATGAGGGGCAAGACAGAAATCCAGTGTTGTGACAAACATTCTACAATCATTTATTAACAGTTTCAAGTATCGTATTGTTGTTTTGAGTTTGATTAGAAGTTATTTGCAGTTGAATTATGAAAAATTAAATGCAACCAAGAAAATGAGAATTCACAATATTGACTTAGGATTTTGCTCATAAAGAAAATTAGTTACTAGTACAGTTGGAAGAATATTCTTTTTTTGATGGGGGAAAAGAACTCCAGGTGTAATAGTTTGTACTGATTACATGGAGCACTAACCTACATTGCACTAGGAGAAATTTGCATGCCAAAAATAAAGTTTTACCAGGAATCTTGGAACCACTCAATTCCATACACAGTAAACTAAAAAGCCTATCACTTCTGTTATTTACTTTCGAAACTCTCACGCTTCAAGCCAAAGGGTAAGTCACAAATTTCCAATTACTAGCAAAGAATAGTAGAGATTTGAAGAGCTCTGAACACCTGGGGAAATAAATCGGGATGTTAGAGTAGAAAAAAAAGAATATTGGTGAAATTGAATCAACCATAAAATAATTAAATTTTACAAGAATCCAGAATTTCATTATAAAATTCACAGTCTAATGGATTCTTCAAAAGAAAGGGTTTGGGGAAAAAGAGAATATTTAAAATCTAGTTTTGACATTCCAATTACTGCCTGTTTTATTAGCTAGGTTTAGCAAAGTGAAATGAGTTTTAACACACGCAGTTTCAGCTGCTGTGTGGCGCAGACACGTGAACACCCAGCTCCCCCTGCACCCTCTGTCCCTTCCTCTGAGACCCTGGGGTGCCCCAGAGCAGCCGGTGCAGCGTGGAGGAGCTGGGGTCACACACACTTCTCTCCTGTGTTCACATTCTGTCTCACCGCAGTTCACCCTGACCATATTCTAACCCAGTGCATGACTGAGTGCTAATACTGTATAAATATTTTGAAACATATCTTAAAAAAAATGTTTGCTTCAAACTTTTTATGATAGAGAAATATATAATTATTATGGTTGTCTTACAAATTGTATTGTGTTCATTTTTTGTTAAATATGTAGAAAAACATTAAGGGAATGGGGGACTTGAATGTCTGTGTGTACTGAAATGTATATAACTATTTGGAAGAACACATGTGCCAAGTATAACATGATGTAAAAATTGTAAATATATGAAAAATTCATTTTTCTAATAAAGATAATTTCTGCCAATTAATATGAAAAGGAACAATGGTATCATTCATGTCTGTCTTCCTTGTTAAATGGGACAAGATGAAGCATCACATATGAAGAAGGTTTACATTTGTTTTTTCCTTGGCCATTGATGTGATTTGAAGGGTGTTAACAGCCACATGTTTTGAGACATCCTTTGCTGTTAGAAATTATCTAAAGGGAAAGACACCTGAAGCTACAGCTGACGGTATGTGCTTGGTGATCCCAATTTAATTTAATTCACAAAGAGGATCGACACAATTAACTTATGCAAAATTCCTTTGTTGTGAGAATGATGCTCTGAAAGGTGCTCCCTCAGCAGAGGGAGCAGGAGGAGCTCAGTGAAGGACAGCCCCTTCACCTGTGGCACCATCCTCCCAAATCCTGAGACGCGTCGGATGCACAAAGCACAGTGGGCCTGCGTGAGGAGGTGATCTTGGCTGCGGAAGGGCAGGAGCCCTTTGGGCCCTTGTGGAGGCAACGTCCAGCCTGAGAAGGAGGTGTCCTGCCAGGAATGATGCCACCCCTGAGAAGAGCTGGAGAGCTGGAGCTGTGGAGCACTCCTGGTGTGGCAGCACGCTCGGAGCTTGGTCAGGTGAGGATGGGGGAGAGGAAACCAGGCGGTGAGAAAACAGCAGCCATGTCCCACGTCTTCTATGACTTTTGGTGCCCACAAACTTGTCCAGTGTTCCGGTTAATCAAAACATAAATCAAAATAGAGGTTTTAGTGGAGCATTTAAAATTATTTCTAAGGTTTGACTATTTGCCTGGCCATGGGAGCTAAAGAAGTGAGGTTCACACTGTGCTCTGAAGCGGTTCCGTAGGACCCCAGTTTCCATGAAGTCTCATCAGCTAATTAAAATATTTGAATCCACAAAATGGGCTTAAACAAACCCTTGGCAATTAGAGTAATGTTCTTTGAGGCAGTGGGATGGAAGTCATTATAAAAATACAAAGTATTCTTTTGATAAAGGGGCTTTGTGATGGATGTAAAAATAATGACGGGGTGAAGGGTTGCTCATGGATGTCTCAGAGCATCTATTTGTTCCCAAGATGAACACAGATTGCACAGATAATATGAGAGATATAAAATTGGACTTATGTCCTTAATGAGGTTTTTAATGAGGAAAAACCTGTTGGGCTTATGGTCTTCTGCTAGAAGATTCTTTTAAAGGGACTCCACCCTATTTGTATCTAAACATCTCCATTGCATGAAACAACGTGAGGTGTGCCCAAGTTACTGAATCTTTATCTGAGCTTGAATCTTTGCTTTTATGTGATAATGGTGTTTGTATCCAGGCTGGTGCCGGCATCAGAGCTGCTCCTCCCAGCTCTACCTGCCAGCAGAGCTGATTCCCTCTGGGCGTCTCTGAGTCAGCTCAGCCTCAGCTTTGATTCCCTTTGGGATCTGGTTCAAAGATAAGTCATATTCCCCCCAGATCGTCCTTTTGAGTCTGTGCTGATGTGTCTATGGCAACTACCAGTCTTCTAAGACTTTGCCTGGTAAGAAAAATAAAGTTTAAGTGGTGACTGGGAAATGGAAGCTTTTTAAGTGTGACATATTGTGCATGGCACTGCCAGCAGCGTTCCCAGCAAACTGAGCAATGCAGCCGGTACCAACACAAGTTTCTCTGTGTAATTTGGACTCAAACCCACCTGTTTGAAGGCCAACTGCTGAAGTCTGCTCATGTCTATAGACAGAAACACGATCCACCCTACTGATGGTTCCCACCGATCATTCTAGCTGCTCTTGTTTCTCTGCTGCTTCCAGCAGTTTACAAACAGCATTAGCTTCCCCTTGCAGATTTGTTGCAGTACAAAAACCAAAGCGTGGCTTCCACAAATGGCATTATTGATCTATCGTGTGATCCTCTGTCACGCTATGCTTCTCCCACTCCAGCAGGCACCTTCCCAAGTGCAGCACTGTGGTCCCGTTTTCCACTGAAGAAGGGAAGTTTCACAAGCTGAAGGATCTCTGCACTGATTTCTGTATTTTCTCTCTAGATGTTCCCAAAAAAGCTTTCAGGTGGGAGGGAGGGTGGGTTTGTGTGTGTGTAGTTTATTGACTATTTATTTATTTGCCACCAGTTAGCTTACACAGGATGATCATTGCAGATATTGACTGCATTCTGTTCAAATCAATATGCTCAAATCTTTTTAAAAATAGTGTGCGTTTATAATGTAAACAATGATATTTTCTAATCTATGGCAGTAATGATTTTAATGCACTGAGGTTTCTCAGCTTTGCAGTAGGCCATGGGGGATGGTAATACAGAATATAATCACGATTAGCATTGTTTAGACAAGGTTACTGCAAGGTCAAAGACATTTTCCAGGGGTCTCCATGCAGCTCCAGGTGTAATTTAATAGCAATAATCCTTAAAAAACTCTTTGCACTCTGAAAGCACGAGGTGTTTTTAGAGTAGACCTCAGCCTGCTAGTTAAATGTGACCCGCCTCATGAGATCATTGAACCATTTCATAGTCCAAGACTGCATAACATTTACACTTTCTGTAAAGAGCTATGAAAGATACAAAAGGCAGAAAATCTGAACACAAAACTCCAGAGACACAAAATACAATATTAACCAGGTTCAAAAGTCTCAGGCCCTCTCGTTATAGAATTGTGTAGTTCTACTAATTACTTTGGGGACTGAAGCTGTTTGGCATTTCAGAGGCTTGGATATGAGCAGCTGTCCCCTTCCACCCTGCATGGGGAAAAGTAAATTGAATAGGAGCCGTAACAGGCATTTCTCTGTGCTCAAGGAAAAGCAGAGACCTTGGCCAGGTTTTACTCCCAGTTCCTAAGATGTTGTAGTTTTATCAGCTGAGAGGTCTGCCAACTTAAGAAAAAGCTTCTTCAGTGGTATCACAATAGCACAATGCTGATTTTACCCTTCTCTTTCCCAGCAAAAGAAATGTGGCAAATTGCATAATTCTCTGGGTAGCTGAAATGCCTCTAAGTCCTTTTTCTGCAGTTATAAAAGAAGAACCATTTGTATACCTTGGAGAAGATAAAAGAAGTAGGAGTGAGGATGACTAGAATAGCTGATTTTCCTCTAAGAACAAAACTGCTGCTGCATTGATTTGGCCATAGTGAGTGTTTCCCAATATGGGCTTTGAAAGCTGCAGTGCACGTTAATTCCTGTTACCCTTTCTATTTTATACGTAAATGTGTGTGAAGAGCTTATGTTTAAAAATAGGGGTGGGGATGATGCTGAGGGTTTTTGCTATGGGAGAAACTTTCAAATAGGAATAGACAGCTCTAAGTATCCTGCAATAAAATGGTTCAAATCTCTTTGAATATGCATCTCACCAGCAAGAACTTCTGGCAGTAGCTCTTAACCAACCAATAAAATAATTTATTTTTAATGAAACATCAAATTTCAAATTGTTAGTCCATTTAGATTTTTAGTTTAAGTTGAAATGCTGAAATGATATTCAGGTCCTCTCCTCCTCACCTTTAAACCCACTGCTGTTCTTTTCCATGGATGCACAATTATCTCAGTAAATGGGAGCAGCCAATGTGACCTTAATTATATTTGTACTTCTCTGAACTAAACAGCTGTGATCTTATCACGTTCCTTCCTATTTCCCATTCCCTCCGTCTACTCCAAGCAGTTTTCTTCATTTCTGTCCCTGTTAGACCGTGGAAGTGTGAGCTGCACCTTGAGCCAGCCCTGCCTGGTCAGCACTTTTCCATGTGTTACAAGCATTGTAATCTCCATGTTCTTTTCTATTCCTGTCTTTATGAAAACTAACGCTTTGTTTATTTCTCAACTGCCACTCTGCAATGAGATGATTTCAGTATTTAGAGCATAATGGCATCCACAACCTTCTTTTTCAGATGTTGGTTTTGCACTCAAAACATTTGGATAGGTTGAACTATTTCTCCTTGCATGTGTTTATTTTTCTGACATTTCTAAACAGTAACATACTCTTTTTTCCTAAATATTTGAGTCTGACAGGCCATTTTAGATGTCCTTCAAATTTGTTGAGCTTGGAGTAGTAAAGAAATGACAGGATACTGACAGAGCAGGGCTAGGGCTAGAGTTGTGTGTTGGAAGGGATGCCGGACAGATTTACATACTTCTGTGGCCTGAATGCCTACATGTTGTGATTTTGCATCCTGTGTGCTGAGGACTTTCTGAAATAATGTTTAGCATTTAAAAAAGGTCGATTATGTAATGTGATGTACTGCGTTGGACTGTGAAATGCTTTGAAGTCGGAGAATGAGAAAGCCACAGTTTAGGTGATCAAGAAAGATATTAAATATTGATACCTTCAGAAAATGGCATGTGTCTTCAATTCTTTCACGCTGCTATCTAAACAAATCACAAATTTATTTCTTTGGGAAGCTGGGTGCAGGTAGCAGAACCAGTTTTATCGAGAGAAATGGAGGCAATGGTGAAAATAGCCCTATTTAATCATGGTATTTCACATACTTCTCAGAGCAGTGGGTGGGCAGATTGGAGTGTATAAGAACCAGAGTTGTCAGCTCACTGCTCACATCAGTGTATTCCCCAGCTGGTTCTGCATATTTCTGCGGAAACCTTTCTTCTTCCTGAGGCTGGGAGGGAAAGTAGGATGTGAGGTTAGCTGCAGCATGGTGCTTGTACCCTCCTGCTGGCTGTGGGCTACAGCTTCACATTGGTTTGACAGCTGGACTCGATGATCTTGGAGGCTTTTTGAAACCATAATAATTTTATAATTCTGTGACTGTAAAGCCTCAATGCTGGAACAACAAAAGCCCGTGATTTGAGACGGAAAGTTGAGATGTAGTTCTTTACACATAGGCAGCCCATGATGGATTAACCACAAATGAACTCCGGGGAGCTGCAGTCTCTCACCCCGTGTGCCAGCAGTGGCTGTGGCTCGGCAGCCCGTGCACGAACAGCTGTGCTGATGTGCACAAAGACCAATTACCATCCTCCTAATTGCAAAGTGTTCCCACTGGCTTCATTGTGCTCGTGTAACCCGGGGAAAACTTGGTCCTGGATTCTTAGTCTTCGGCAGGCACTGCAGGGCTTGAGCAGACTGGGAACGTGGCTGTTATTAGGTCGGGGCTGCCGTTGTTTTGTTGTTTTGGTGCCGTGTGTTTGCATGTGCACGCTCGTGCCTGTGTGCGCATATTTTAAACAAACAAATCCCCAAATCCTCTCTAGTACGCCCGCAATTCTCTGAATACAGACCCTTATTTGCCGATTTTAGCAGCAATAATATCAATCATTTTTAGGGGGACGGATGACTCAGTGGTCATTAAGGCCAGAGAAACCCTGCCAGGGTGTGCCAAAGAGCCCTGCCAGTGCCACGTGCCGGGGACAGCCGGGGCTGTGTGACTGGGGTGTCCTGGGCAAGGTGGAAAACCTTGGGCCTGCTTGGAATAGGATTCTGTGAAAGTCCTACTTCATTCTTGGTTGGGATCAAAACAGATCACTGGACTGGGAATCTCAGGCTGGTTTCTAATGCTGGCCTGGCATTACCATGTCACGGGGTCTTGGTTTCCCTCCAGCCTCTTCAGTTTGTAAATAAGGCCTTTGCTGGAGCTGGCGTCTCTTGCCATTATCTCATGTGGAGAAGACACTAAAGTCTTGGCACGGACCCATTGGCTTTGCAGTGATAAAATAGTTAAAACTTCTAAATTACTAGTATTTCTTCCTACCCTGAAGTCTATTGGCATAACTTCACCGTATTTGTCCCTTTGTCAGCAGAAACCCAAATTACAGGGAGGTACAAACAAGCAGAGAATGTCACTGAGCCACCAATATTTAGGATGAAGTATAACAATGAAGGTATGCTTCCAAAACGGTCTTATTCCACAATTACCTGCAGGCAAACTGTAAATCCTTGACAGGACTGACACCATGTTGCTTTTCTTACTGTGGAGATAGTGTGAACACACAGAGTACTGCTTTTAAAGCTGTGGACATGAAATTAATAACAACACAAGGAAAATGCTGGGTCTTTTGACCTTTGTGGGATGCTTTGTCCTGAGCTTACACAGAAACTTCTTTTTCTTTTAACCTTATATAAGTTATGTTGTTAGATCATGTTTTTAAAGACTTTTCCACATGATATTTTCAGTGGACACACTTGTGACATTTGCTGTTCTTATGACCCCTGTGAACTCATTGAAGTCCCCTCAGGGAGTCATGAATATGAAAGTGTTTCCTTTTTTGGCTTCATTTTTCACTGTTTGTGCTGGCTGGTTGGTTGTGTACAGTGCAGAGCAGCTGTCCTGAATGTTACTGTTCTGTCCTGACAAGGGGCACAAAGGAAAAGCCTTCTGGAGAAAGCAGCTTTGTTTCCCCTCAAGAACTTCAACATGAGAAAAATGACAGAAAAAGAGGACTTAATGAAAGAATTTGAACTATCACAAGAGGGATCAAAATACTTTTTTAATGAGATAGATTATAAAAAGAGAAGTCATGTAATAATGGTTTTGGAGATTTAATCAGAAGAGTTGATTCATATTCCAAAAATGATCTTTGTACCGGAGTTGCATCTTCATTAAGGGCCTGCATTTTAATGGTCCACCAATCAAACTAAAAGATCTCTTTGCGGATATAAGATGGTGACAGTCCTATTTTAATATTGTGATGTCTTTTAATTGCCTTCCCTGCACAGTCTGTGCCCAAACCCCACCACATCTTTCCATGGAGCTCTTTGTTAAACTGGCAGGTGAGAGGGAGGAACAGGAGGGGCAGTGTCACTGGGTAACTCAGTATATTGGCAAAAGCGTCCATCCACTGGCAGAAAATATAGTATCAAACGTCTGTTTCAAAGGAAGAAAAAGCCCCAGCAGAAACTTTGCTTCAGAAGTACTGAAACCATGAGTAAGAAGCTGTATTTGCAATTGAACCTTGTTTGCCAGTGCAGAAAGAGGTAGAGAGGGTGACAATGTTGGGGAAGGGATGGAACAGCCACATCGAGTGCAGCTGCATCAAGTGTAGCAGTGCCCCACTCAAATTTCTCCATCAAATAAGGGAAGTGGTATTCAGCCCATATAACCAGCAGAAGAAATCCCTCCTTAGGCTGATAAATGCTTCCAACTGCTGAATAAAAATGTTATATTTTGAATAAGTGATGCTGCAGAATATTCAGGACAGCAATTTTGATTTAGGGTCTGAGCACTGGGAGGTGCAGTGCTGTCCTGCTACATGCCATTAAATTCAACGGTGTTGCCATTTGATTCAAATGAGTCTCCTGAGTTTGACCCAGCCAGTTTTCCATTCCCTGACATGCTGGTGGAAGTATCACTTCCCAAAAGTGATATAATTTCCCCAAATATTTGGTTGATTTATTTTACTTCTTGTATTTATTTACATTTTAATTGCTACAGATGGAATAAATTCTCCACTTTGAAGTTTTATTACATTAATGAAGCTGGCATAGTAGAGCCTAACTAATTTTGGAAACTCTCTTCAGCCTTTCCAGTTCTGTGAAGGAGAATTTCAAGTAAAACACAATGAGGCCTGAGTAAGTTGTTCGACACATGGCACCCTGATATCCTCAGAGGTACAGAGGGGAAAAAAAAGATATGTATCAAATTTCATAGTGAGAACATTAGCCCTTAATAAAATTGAGTGTGGTGTTTTGGAATTTTTTTAAGGAACAAGACCTATAATTAATTACACTTATTTTATCTTCCTTTTTTTTTTAATGTTTTTTCATTTTTCCCAGTACCTTTTCTCCTGTGATACCTTCCCTCTTCCTGAAAAAGCACTGTGGTGTATCCTGACCGACAGAGACAGCAGCGTATGTTTTTAGGAGCCGTGTGATTGTACTGGACTCTGACAGCGTTGTCTTCAGGTATGTCATGGCCCTATTTGCACCCATTTTCAAATACATTTTGCTGTTTTAAACACCCCAAAAGAACTAATGAAATGAAGACCTGGCGAATACTGGTGGGTGGGAGTGCGAGGCACCCTTGGGGTTTGTGCACAGATGACCTGACACTGAATTTCAGCCCCGTGAAGGGGACACAACCCTCACCTGTGACTGTCCTGGTGGCAGAAGCTGTCCTAGTTGCGGCTGAGCATCAGAAGAATCAGTTTCTGTTCAGCCATCCTTGATGTTATGTCCTTTCATACCTGTGAGAGAAACTGGCTACGCAGGTGCTGGTGCAGAAATACATCAGTTGAGCTGTGAACAATGAACTACATTCTTTCTTCTAACACTAAATTCAGATCTTGTTAAAAAAAAAATAGGACAGGTTGCACAGGGAACAAGAACTTTCAGCTCAGACAGTGCCAGGGTAGGTAGTAAGCGGTGGGTTTGAAAGGCCTTGTCAGATTTTATGTTCAGCTGGTGTGTGCGGTGTTACAAGAAGCAGAAGTGCGCGTACTGCACAGACGGGTACCGAGGATGCTGCCGACTCCTCTCACTTCTGTGTCAGAAACTTTGAAAATCAGTCCTCCCCAGTGTGGATGTCTTATCTATTGAGTGTACCATGTACTAGACGTTTTAAAACCCTTGTATTTTCCCACATGACTTCCTTTGGAATAAAGTGCAGCTGCAAATGGATTTCCACTCTCTAATGTCCTTCCCTTGCAGTGTGGTAACTTGAAGCTTGGCAAATGCAGTTTTTATAACCTATGACAAACGTGTTCATAACCTTGTACTTTAACATCAGCAGCTCACTATTTCTGCCTTAATCTGAAAAGCTTGATAATAAACATTCGGGCAGAAAAAACTATTGAGACTACTGAGTGGCTTTTATAATAACTCTGATTCAGTACCTTGAAGGACTAAAATGAAATCGAACCTGATAACATCAGTTTTGTGCAACCTGTCTTTTTTACCAGCTTTTAATAATTTTTCATAACAATTCTGCATTAACACCCCATTCTGGAAACACATTCCTCTATTGTTCTCCGGTATTAAACACTCCTTTTTTAGCTTTTCTAAATAATATCTCTCGCTCTCATTCATCTGTCCTCCCTACATATCACCAGGTAGACTTGATGGATTTCTCATCCTGAAAACCATCTGCTCAGTTATGTTAGATAACATAAACTCATCCACCAAAATTCACGTTGATAGAAATTCCTGCTAAACCAAAGCACTCACTATGATCCTTCTTTCCAACACTTGTCCTCCGTCCAGGCCTACCCAGCTGAAAACCTTCAGACAGTGCTGAGACTCCAGACACATCTTTGGGGTTGTCCAGCTGACCGTGGTAAGAACTCCTGGGGCCTGCTTGGGGAGGCTGACCTGAGCGCAGGGAAAGAGGTGGATGAACTGTCCTAAAAGGGAAGGAGCCATATACTCCTGTAGTAGGTTATTGTGTCCAAAACAGAAGGTGGATGAAACTGGGAGGAGAGAATTCAGAGAAAGTGGAAGAAGTAGGGTAGACAATGTGTGCTTGGAGCCTGGGGGTTGGGTGACCCTGATGAAGAGCAGCAGCAGGGTAAGAGGCTTCTTTCTGATCCAGGGAAGTTCAGCTCCTGCTCTTCTGGCACAAAAACTCGTGCAGGCCATCAGAGAACTGGGTATGAGGGTAAAGGGCTTCACAGAGGAAACAAAAATTAAGTAAAACAATTTATTTCTTTTAACCAGGCTTTTCCCTGCCATTTTTTGCCCTGCACTTGCAAGGTGGAGAGCTGCTTGTGCAAAGGGCCATGTCTGGGGCTGTGGCCTGTCCTCTGGGCTGTTGGATGGAAAATGCATCTGCCATCAAGGCCTCAAGCTGTGGTAAAAGCCCAAAGGGCTCTGAGACATTCATAAAGTTTGTAAGAGCAATATAGTGGGTCTGTCATGCTCATGACTGAACAGTTGTATTTCTAGCATGTTTTGACTGAAGAGATTTTCTGTTTGACCTGCCCGTGTACAGAAGCACTCTGGCATGAACCAGATGGGCTGTACTCAGGCTGAAAAGGAAGATTTCTTTACATTAAACTTTTCCTCAGATATTTCTTACCCCAGTTAGAGTTGCTGAAGCCACTGGTCAGCAGTACAGGGGTATGTGCCAGAGCAGCCCAAGCAGGGGTCAGGCAGGGGGAGTTTTTGGTCAGGGTGCTGGGTGTCACCCTCAGGTGGCCGCGGGGGAGGAACAGCCATGAGTACCAGGTGCCCAGTTTTTCTCTGCTTGAAAAGACACTGTGGCATTACACAGAGCCCAACTGCTGCTGACTGCATCCAGCTGCATGAAAAAGTGTCTACAGAGTTTGTGCCTTCTAAAACATGCAGGTCGTGGTATGTGTAATTTTCACCACTTCCCACAATGGGAGAGGTGGGATTTCTCACTGAGAGGGATGCATGTTGTACAGACTGTAGATTGAATACGTGCCTCCAAGTGGAATTTCACAGCCTGGCCCTCCTCCTCAGAGCTCGCAGGGCTTCTGGTTTCCTTGGCAGGAGATATGCCATGGAAAAAGTTACTCCTGGAGGGACTGAGTATTTCTTGGACTAATTACCTCGCATTGTTTGCAATCCTTGAAGCATCTAAGTTGATATGCTGAGTGCAAGAAGGGGAAAGTGGCTAGAACCTGTAATGTAGCTTAATGAAAACTAATGAAAGTTTAAATAAAAAGAAGCAAACAAGTCCCTAGTGAGATACCTGAGCCACAGTCCCACAAAATTTAATTAATCTTTCCTTTGTATTTAATATTAAGATGCCGGGAAGAATCTGTGCTGAGGATAGCAGTGACTAATTTCACAGCAAGGAGTAAACTTTCGTGTGTGATTTTGTCTCACCACATGCCTGGAAGTAGGTCCAAAGGAACAACTGAGCCCCTCAGGTACAGAGATAGCTGCTGGACGGGCCAGGTCATGAGCTGACATCATCAGGTAAATACAGGCAGGAGGTGTTTGGGTTTTTTTCAATCAAGAAGTAAAGGGAAATATTTTTAGTGCATGTTTGAAACACTTCTGCCTGCTACAGATGGTGTGTCATTGGTTTGGGCTCTGACCTCAGCCACTGGTAAAGACTGGTTCTGTAGCACTGGCCACAGGCTTGCAGCCCTTTGGCCTAATGTCCCAGGAACAGCAGGTGTACAGAGTTAAAGCTTTCTATCTCACACGTTAACCACACAAACCTTTCCAGAGGTTTAACACAACCATTTGCAGGGCGAGAATGTTTAGTATGTCCTCACAACAGTCAGAAGTTCCTCCTGAGTAGCCCCTACCCACAGCTGTTTGCTTCCATGTTGCAGATATATATCAACAATTACTAGAGAGGTAAATATTCGTTTGCTCAGGAGATCCATGCCTGTATCTAGGAACTGGGGAAGGTCTGCATTTCCCTTAGCCAGGATCCAATTTACTGCCCCACTTTCAGATCTCCTGTCATAGCCTTAGAGAGAGCAGATATGCCTGGGATTCAGTGAATTCTGCTTTTTGTGTACCTTTGCCTCTGGAAGCAGCTTCCTGTGCTGCAAGGAGCATCTTCACAGGAGGAGGCAGCTCCTCAGTCCTGAGGGGAAGGACTTTGGTCTGAGAGCAGCCAGGGGATTCTGGCAGCTGCACCAGCTGCTGCTGCAGGTTTGCTCTGTATGATTTCCTTCTAGCAGCGGTCAATGCTCTTTTTTACCTACAAAAACATCCCCCTCCCACTGCTGCATGAACGGATTCCTTGTCCTGGAAAAAGAAAGCAGACCAAGACAATAGGAGTCCTACCCCTACTGCAGGCATTTTAGGAGGGGCTTGAGGGGCTGGAGGGTGAGGCCTCAGCCACAGCCCCACCTTGGTCAGGTCACTGCCTGGTGTGGGGCAGCCCCAACAAGCAGGGAGGGAGGGCTTCTGCCTCCCAGAGCTGTGAGGTTTGAAGGGCACCATCTCACACACTTTGACAGTGCTGGGAGATAAACAGTTTACAGACTCTTTCCACTGACTTTCCTTCTGATGCCTCATTTTATCTGCTGTTTATAATCTTAACCACTTTTGGTTATACCAGTTCCTCCTGAATATGTTCCAAAAAATCACGATGATCACTAAATATCCAGCTGGTGATGGAGACTGTGTCTCCCAGGGCCAGTGGTCAGCCAGAAGAGCTGGATTTGCTCTGGGAAGTCAATATTTGTAGAGCTAAAGACCCAAAATAAGAATGAAGAAATGATGTGGCAGATTTCATGAGAGAAATGTCTGAACTTCTCTGACGAGTTTACTTTGCCGCTCTCTGATGAGGTACTAACCTGACAAAAAGCAGGTGGCTGATTAAGTGGCACAGTCAGCTCCGTGACACTGGTGACCCCAGGGAGGACACTGACAGGTACGACGAGCTGTGTTTCATCCTCTGCATGTCCTGCATGTAATTTGTTGCACGGGCTGATGGCACTGTGAGAGATGAGCAGCTCATCACTCCTCGGGTCTCTGCCTTGCCTTTCCCATCAGGCATTTAATGTACACTGTGTATTCCTGACTGCTGCGGTGCCAGGAAATCTCTTGCCATAGAATTTTGATTGAGTTTGGGTTTTTTGCATGTTTCGTTGAAAATACGGTTTCGTAAGACACGCAGCATTGCTGCAGATCTTTTGTTATGTGTTGGTGCACAAGAAGAACTTAGAATACTTACAGAAAAACATGAAAATATTAACATAGGAAAATTAGCAAATATATTTATGAATTAATCCAGAGAAAAATACTTGTGGTGGTATGTTGGGTTTTTTAATGGGGATGGAAAAGCAGAAGAGCTGTCAATATTATTTTATGCCAAATAAGTAATGATAACAGGGTCAGTCTTTTGTTAACACCCTCTTTCCTCTGTTTGACTTATACTTGACTTATTGAAGCCTAAGACCAGCATTACTTCATAAATACGTTGGGCACAAATGCATCGTAAATGCTCTGATGGGGGAGAAGTTAATTAGGATGAAGAGGGAAGCTGCATTCCAGGTGCAGGAGCCATTAGTATTCTTCTGCTCTAGTTCCCTACACTGCTGCATTTATTAACCTTTAGCCAGATCAGAGCCAATTTCTCCTGTTTCTTACATAATGTTGGAATTATAATTGACAGTACTGATGAAAGGGAAAAGTCTCTCTGCAACTCAAATTTTCCTTGCTTTCATGTAGAGGGTTTTAGAACAAGAGCCTTATCAGCTGTGAATAATTGCATCTCATTAGCTGTGCACTGGAGTTATATGTGTATGCATATTGGAGTCGTGTATATATTTGGCTGGGAAATGTTACGGCTTGCTTCAAGTGGCACTGGTGAGATGGAATTCAGTGTGCATGGCATGTTTATGTAACTGAGTGACATTGCTGAAGAGCTAGGAGGTGATGGTTGCACATTTGGGTGTTTGCAATGGTTTTCTCCGGTACCTCAATAGGTTTTGCTCTTCTAGGAAAATTTAGTTCTGTGCCAGTCTTGTAAATCCGAATTCACAGGAAGTTTTGGAGTCTCTAAAAGACAGAGAAAGCTGCCAAAAAAGTAATTTGTATGAGAACGGTAAGTTGTCTTAGCCCTCAACTCCTTTAGAACATTAGGAAAATCAAATAATCCATTTACAGTTTTTTGATTGCACCCTTTATTTTGATGGGTTTTTTTTTTCCTGTATGGCTAGAAGATAGTTCTTTTTCATAAAATTAGGTGGTTTATTTCCAAGAGGGCAGGTCTCTTCTCCTCAGAGGGACTAAGCAGTTACTCAGAGATGGTTTTCCATCGTGCGGAAGCTGCAGCTGCCACATGGCTCTGTGATAGGGGCTCCCACCCCTGGGAATAACCTGGCTGCAGAGCAATCATTAATTCCCTTCTGGCACAAGGACTATCTTGTTATTGCTTGTAGTTCAGAGACAATTCAACTCACACACGCATATATTGGCATGAAGAAAATGCCAACTGCTCTTATTTCCAGCAAAACAATGACATAATTGTCAAGCTGATGGAAAACAAAAGCTTCCTCCTAATTTATTTGTTATTAAACAAAAAAAGAAAAAAATCTGCTGTTTAACTAAGGAACACTTTCCACACTTTGCTGGAAAAACAGCTAAAATTTAACACTGGGACAATTTGTGATGAAGTTGTTGAAATATGTGTCATATGAATCCTCATGAATCCTTTCTTCCCAAAATGCAAACTGCAAATTTCTTCTTGATCCTATTGGATTACAGAGCTAAGCAGAGCTTTCATGTAGGGTTCATTTTATATTATAGTTCTGTCAAAATTACAATTATAGTTCACCTTATATACAGCATAACATCAAATTATAGGAATATTTCTTACTTTAGGCTGCTTTGTACTTTCTCTTAAAGAAGAAAAGACAATACCCTTTTTGTTTTTTTTCTCCTTTTCTTGTGATAACTTATGTTTGACAGCTTTATCTTTGCTTTGACCTGAGGATTTCAGTACCTGACCAGAAAGTTTTGGGAATCAAACTCCCAGTGCTGCCCAGTGTAGTGCACAGCAAGGAGATGGAGAGACCAGAAAACACATTTCCACTTGTTGTGTCAAGATGAACATTTGAAGGACAGGGCTGCTGCTGACTGCAAATAGTGGAGCCTGCAGGACTTTTTCAGAAACAAATTGAAGTATGTTCAGCAATATATTAATTAGCAGCTGAAAAAGAATATTGGGAAGGTTGTGGTAGTGATTAATTGTTTAACTTATTAAATTATTTTCCTAGCATGGGATTTTTTCCACAGAAATAAATTACTTTGAGTATATAGCTTGTGCCTATGTGAGGAAAGAAGAAGGTATTTTTCTAAGACAGGAGAAGGATTTTCCCCTGTATTTCTAAGGAAAATAATAGTGAGGATCCATCAACACTTGAGAACTGCCTGGAAGAAAATAGATAATTATAGACTTCATTATGCTTTCAAAGAGGCAAGCAACATTTTAAATCAGACCTTTAAAACCACAGGAGTGTGTAAATGCAGGGGAAAATTTTGTGAGGAGCACCAATTTTCTGATCAATCAACATTTGCAATAAAAACACAGGATTATGTTCTTAGAGGCTTAGTGAATGTTTTTCCATCAAACTGAGGGTTTTAATAAGCAGAGATGGAATTCCATGTATAAAACCTTCCAAACCATCAATCACAACCAAACTTTAGGCTGGACATCGAACTGAGAGGTTCCATAAAACTGAGGCAGGAAGATAAGTGAAGAAGTGAAAGCAGGCTGCATAAAACTGCAATTAATCCAAAGATTGACTTCCAAACAATGTACGCTCCTTTCCATTAGGCTGTTTCTAGCATGGGGCACCCTCTCCAAAGGAGTCAGCTCCTCAGGAGGTCACAGCATTCACATGTGCAAGGAGATATTCTGTTCCTCAGCGATTTCTTCTAATGTTTGTTACACACTTCATTACATATTGAAGTTTCATCTTGCCTCTGAAAACCAGTGCAATTAATGCTTTCTCAGTAATCAGGGCATAACGACTCTCCTGGTGAAGCAGGTCATATTATGAGCATTTGGCTTTTCATTAGGGAGATTTCAGTGTAGTCTGTCCTTTTCAACTTTATGATTTAGCAGGAGGAATGGTTTAGCTGGAACAACTTTCCACCTTCAGCTGTTATCACCTTCAAACTTCCAAATACATTCCTACCATGGGGGACATCCTGCAGCTTTGCAAAGCCCACATTACTGATTATTTTTATCTTTCTGAGCTTGGTAATGTGGCGATAGTGAGCTGGGGGCCTGCCTCTCCTTGACCCAGGTGCAAGGATGGGTCCTGGTCATGCAGTTGGCTCTTTAATCCACTGCAGCTGTTTTCCCTTCACTCCGTGTTGAGGAGTGACCCTCTTTTCAAGATGTGCTAAGAAATAATCATAAGTTGGCTGAAGAGCACTGTACAAAGCAATAATGTTTGGTCTTTGCTGAGCTGGGCAGAAGAGCTCACCACTGCTTCAGCTTCATTTCGGAGTCCGAGGCACCGAGAGGGATTGAGAGGGATGAGTCAGTGCCTGTGCTGGGTGTTGGAGCACTACAGAGTGCCTAGTAAGTAACTCCTGCTGAGATGGAGGACACAGGAAACACAGCGGTGTTGGTTCAGTGCTAGCTATAACACACAACAGTTCTGTGGCAGGACACACTTTTTAAACAACCTTTACCCACCTTATAATCCTGCTGAGGCCCGGTGTTGGCAAAATTAGTCCATGCTTGCACTCTTTTGCTGTCGCTGTGCTGAAAGGTGGAATTTAAGCTTCAATGAGGATAGAAAATTAGGCTAACTCTTACAATGGGAACCCTCCACCTGCTCACCTGTCCATGGGTGAAGAACTAGCGAGGCCTGTTCTTCCTCCAGTGATATCATTTGGTGCAAGATAGGCCAAACAAAAAAGCATCTAAAATATGTTCATACATGTGGTGATATTGGTATAATTTTACCAGTTACTTTCATGCCTATGTAGACAAACTTAAAAGAACAGGCCTTAATCAAAGATGAGCTCAGATGATAGTTTAAGTGATGAGATTCATGCTTTTTTAAAATATGTGTCTAAAACAAGTATGTTGATTCTCTTTCATTCCTCTTTAATACTGTCTATAATCATGCCCCTATTAAAATGATACTTTTAGGGACTATTTATTTGACAGATTCAAGTATTCATTACCTTAATTACCCACTATTAATTACCCACGATACTCTATCCTTGTTTGGTGCAAAAATAATGACTTGTTGTCACTCAGGTGCTAATCACCAAATCTTAATCCTTTGCTAGTTTATTATGGATTTTCAGAGGAAAAATTGAAGGAGAATCTTAAATATGTCTGTTCCCTAATTTGTCTTTTAACAGCGGTGCATCCATTCTGCCTCTGGAGAACTTCAGCAGATGGTGTCAGGCTGCAGAGCCAGGAAATTGTCTGCCTGTGGTGCTGGGAGGTGACAGGATGGGTGTCCCCCCTGCTGCGGGATGCGATGTGCTCCAGCTCTTCGAGAGCTGTGCATCAGCATTGCTCAGTGTGTTCCGATGGGATTTCTTGCTGGCACTTTTTATGCAACTCTTTGTCGTTCTCCAGTGGTGCCAAGCGCTTGCCGCAGCAAATGAAGCCGCCGCTGAGGATGCCCTGCCCCTGACTCGGAGCAAGGCCCCGAGCTGGGCCGTGTGCCGGCTGCTCGCCCTGCCCGGCACTCTGTGACCGATGGAGCTGCCGGGAGCTGCCGGTGCAGGGGAGCGGAGCCGCGATTGCGTCTGTCCGTGTGCTTTCTGCCGAGGTCTGAAATGCAGTCTGGGGGGCCGAGGTGTACTGAGATGCCCAGGTTTTCTTCGTGGGGATTCTGCACTGGGATCAGGGAGTTCCCCGCAGTGCCTGTGGCTGTGCTCTGCAGAGAAGGTGGCCCTGAGGGAGAGGTGTTGCCCATCTCCCGTGGTGAACGGGGCTTCGCCTGTGCCAGGCAGTCCTTTACAGGCCTGGCTGGGTCAGTGGTGTCTGCAGCCAGGGCAGGGCTGCAGAGCAAGTGCTCGGAGCATGAGCCTTCCAAGGCCCTGGATCTCGAAGGAAAGTGAACACTCAGAAGCCAAAACTTTTCTTCAGGACTGTAGTTTTCCCTGTGCTCGCAGAATATGAGAATATGCGTGGGCAGAGTAGAATAACTGTACATTTATAAATTGGAAAAGCACCTTATTCTTGCTTAGATTTTTCTGTGGAGGCCCTGCCAGCACAGTTGCAGCATGGGACAACAGAGACTTTATTCCCAGTCCATCTCCAGCCAGGTCACACTTTGTCCTGGCACTACAAAATCTGCCCATTGCTGATGCCGTGTGTCCCTCACAGTGGCAATATTTGAGCCCTTCTTAGCCAGTCCATCTCACCTCAAAGGCATTTATAACAGAGGTAGTATGAGAGTCTCGGTTGTTGCAAATGATTGCAAGGTACTTTCTTAAGGTCACCTATCAAAGGGCAGAAATGAGACCACCATTGAAGATCTGGGCCTGTGCTGTCACTAGGCCGCAGTGCTTCACCTGTACACAAAACCATACAATTAATCATATTCTAAGGATATGGTGAAGACCAACAGCATAAAAATATGAAGAAGTTTTTCCACATCTGGTTAGAAAAGTGGAGGTTGTAGTGTCTATAGATGGTTCACTGTAATCTAACAGCATGTCACATGCCAGAAGAAGCCCACAGAATTTTATTTCACTAGTGTTATCACTGGAATTATTTATTAATGTTCCAGTCTTACTGTAGTGGAAGAGTGTCTTTTTGTTAAATCAGATTTAAGATATTTTTATCAGTGCTGTTTCCAGCTGACATGATTTTTCATGGCAATTGGGTGAGCAAACAATTACACACTACAATGTTGAGGGTCTGAAAAATTTCATATATGCCATGTTTTCTATAATACTGAAAATAATCCTGATCAAAAGGTGGTGTGAATTGTGTGGGAATTAATATTATCATACAAATGTATTTAAGTGTTAATTCTCTTTGATGTGACCATGTAGAAAATCCTTAGGAATCAGTGAAGATTAGGGGAAAAGTGACTATTTCTGGTTACTTGCTCATAATAATACAGACAGATTTACTTTGCTAAGTTGCTAAATCATTTTACTAGGCTTTTCAGTGTGTCAATATCTTTTTTTTCCCAAACTTGATTTTATTCATATTTGCCGAAAAAGATGTTGAGAGGAAAGAGGAAGAGAAAGTCTTTAAGGGAAATATATTTTATTATTACTACGTGTAAACAGCACCTGATGTTGCACTCAGATTTGAATTTCCTTCTTCCAGAAATGTTAAAGAATTTTTAAAGTCAATGAGTGAAGGGAAGGAAAGCTCTACATTACAGTTCATTGGTCTTTATACCTTTAAAAGTCTCAAACTCTTGACTTTTACATGCCTGACACCTCCACGGAACCCCTGCATGTGTAGGTCTTCTAAAAACCTTCTGACTGAAGGACACAATTACCCATTTCATACCTGTCAGTAAGGTTTGGCATTGAGCCTGTTGTAAACAGACTAATACGTGTTTGGTTTTATGCCATTCTATGTGCTTTAGAAGAAATTACTTTGAAGTATTTCCAGTTTGTCACTGAAAAAAATGGAACTAATTTCAGGATAAAACTGAAATGTATGATAGTAAAGCGCTGATCGTTCTAAATGCCAGTTGAACATCTGATTAACATAATAACCTGATTTTTATGGCACCTGGCCAAATCTGACTGTAAATGGTTTTGGTTCAGACAGGCTTTTGTCTGAATTTCATTGTTTGGCAAATGTGGCAGGACAAAGCTGAAAAACTCGTGAAAAAGAAAAGTAACTTGTTGCATACATTTGGAAATGCCTTGTGGTGCTATATGCCAATATTCACTGATTAAGTCTTTTGATTCCATGAGTTGTATCTGTTAGTTTGCTTCCCTTATGAACCTCACGTGCAAGAGGGGACTGCACTTCAAAACCTGCCCACTCTTTTTAGTTGAAACTTTTTTTTATACTGTGAGAACATTTTCGAAGCAGTGCACCTGTTCTAAATGCTGCACTATTCACTTCCTTGCAGTAGTCAATCATTTTACTGATATTTGTTGCTATGTGCATTCAAAATTAGCAGTGCTACTGTTTAAATATGAATGCTACTAAAATTACATATTAACTAGCAAGCTGTTGGAATCTCTGTTACCAATAACTGCCAGGAAAAATAATTTCACACTATAAACTTAATTTGGAATTCACTATGGGCCAAAAATTACTTATATCTGTCAGGGTTTCCCAACGGAAGATTCAGGAAGAAAATAGATATTGTTTAAAATTTAAACTTTCTTTGAATAAGATTCTAGACTGATGTCTTGTGTGTTTGCTGTCTGGCAAGAAATAAAATTTTTATGTATAAAAACACTGCAAACTGGAATTGCTAATGATTACTCCATGGTGCATTGGACTGTGATGGAAGATCTGGATAGCAAGGTCCTACAGGGTTTGGGCTCCATCCATATAATAAATTTCCTTTATTCTAGGAAGAGAAATTTCTCATAGATAGTCCTTGTTTGTTGCAAATTAAATGAAATGGAGTGGGTTTCTTTGGCAGCAGCACTTGCTGAGGCCTGCAGGAGGAGCAGAGCAGCCCTGCTGCACACCTGAGCTCACCTGGGCTGTTCCTGCTGGGCTCTCGTACACCCACCGAGGCCTGAGACAGAGTGAACGTGAGTGACACTGATGGATGTGCTGCCAGCTGCTGCCCATTCGTGTTTCATAAAGCATCCCCCTTTTTGTGGTCAGACCCAGAAAACTGAATTCTTATAAACTGTCTAAAATGTCATGGCTTTATTGAAATAAATACCCGACACTGTGAAGGAAGCATTTGAAGCTGCAAGTGCATCGAGGTCTGTTGTGGCCACTGCTGAGGGCAGGAGACTGAGTTAAATGGACTCTGAATCTGGAAAAGTGCAACATCCTCATATGTTTCTTAATTTCCAGCTGCGTACCTTGCTTAAATGACTTAGTGTCATTCAGTTAGTGGATCTCTTCCCTATTTGCTGCATTTCTGTGAGCCTGAAAAAGGCTTCAGTGTGTGGAGCCCATGCAGTGGGTTTGCCTACTGATGGTGTTGCCTTCTGGTTGTACGAATGATTATAGGAGACCAGAAGAAAATTGGAAAGCTCATTGATTTTGGTTATAGTCATTATGTAAAAATGACATTGAATCACTGCTCGTGAGCAGACACAGCAACTCCTTTTCACATTGCCAGTCATTCCTACAGTGCTTTTGTGTGTGCCCACTTGTACGGTCATGTTGTGTGTGGGTACTGTGTGCAGGGTCTTAGATGAATCTTTTACTGGTATCAAATGCTGAGACATTATTTTACCAGGGGAAAAGAGGTTTTACTTTCCCATTTTCTAAACGTATTTGTGTTGTTTCTTTTGTTTCTTTTCTCAAAATAAAAGGGAAAAGCAGTGAAACTCTCTGTGTCGTGCTCTCAGAGAAGGGAAAACAAAAATGATGTTAAATATGCACAGGTATTTTTTTATCAGTGTTCCCATATCTGAGCAACACACAACTTAGCACCCATTTTTTTTGCAAATTTTATGCAGTTTAGGAGGATTTAGAAACTAAAGCTTCTATAAAGAATCTGCTAGGCCCAGGTGCAAAGCCAGTGAGATCAGGCTACATTTGAGGCCACTCAGTTAAGACTGCAAGTTTAACTTGCTAAAGAAAGTGTTAGAAAATTAGAAGGCCAATGCTGAGTCTGCTTAGTCCCTGCTTCTGGCCCTGGTTCCCTGGGCAGCCGAAGCGTTTTTGTGAATCCATCACTGGATAATGTGTATTGTCACTATACTTGCAGCTGTCAACATTTCTCTCGTTTCAAACATGAAGAAATTCCCTTAGATGACCTATTCATGTTCTTCTAAGTTTCATTCCTTCCGGGCATATTTCCATGGGGTTATTAAAGATTATTATTATCCTTTCATGAGTGCATAACATTTGAGTCTTCAAATGTGGTCTGGAATGAAATTCTGCTGGAAAGAATAGTTTTTCCTTTGTCCTTTAATTCTGTTGTTGTAGCAAAGCAGAAAATGCTGCAGACAGTGCCATAAAATTAAAAAAAAAAAAGTAAAAATATTTTCCCAGCTGTGAAAGGGCAATATCAGAATGTTCTGAATTGCTTATCTGTTTCCTAATGAGAAATAAGGAGAATTCTAGGTATTAAGAGATTCCCTAAGGGCTAATATGTTTGAGGACTGTGTACTTAAAGTACCTAATGTTTAAAAAATATAAACTAGCACTTTAGAATGATTTCAAAGAGTTCTTCAAATATTTCTATTCATGGGTTTTGGTGGATTTCTGCCCCAGATTTTCATTCAATAATGGACACAAATGCATTATACCATTGCAATTCATGTCTGCTCCCATATGAAACTCCTGTTCACATCGAGAGGCCAGTTCCTGTTTGGAAAAGACAGAGGCAGCGAGGCTCACTGGCCCCTTGTGCCTGCAGAATACAAACAGGGAAACATCTGTGCTGAGCTAGAGCTGATTTTAATGGATTGGGTTCAAATGCTGGCAGAAGGCACACGCTCCAAGAGCCACCAAGAGTTGTTAACTGGCTGTGAGCTTTGGAACCTGACCATTAGCTGGGAGACACAAGTCTTATTTACAGAGAGTTACAATACTCATTTCCAAGGCAAGCAGAAAGCTGTGTGTCTGTATGGCTGGGGGGAATGGCAAGGGAAAGCCACAGGGTAAGTGGCACTGGAATGTTGCTGTCTTCTTTGCCACGGGGGGTAAACACAAGAATGCTGTTAAGCTATAGCCCTGATTTCTTCTCCAGTCAAAAAGAAACAAAAAACCAAAACAAAATTTAAATTAAAAAAAAAAAAGGGAAAAACCAAAACTCTTTAATCGTTTTTGTGAGGGAGTTTTCGTTTGAAGTTTTTTGCATGAATCGCTGCACTTCAGGAGTGGAGGTTGTGCCAAGCTTACTGAAATTGTACTGCTAAGTGGCTAAATTATCAAATGATTACAGGTGTGTGTCTGCCATAAGGTAGATTCAACTACACTTTAAAGGAAGTTAATAAATAATACTGGCAGCAGCCGGCTTTGCTACTTGTTTAGAGTCCTGTCACACCCCTTCCTGGGAGAGAAGTTAATGCTCCCTTCCGTGTTTTTCTCTTGTCCTTGACACAAAACTGACTGAGCGTGGAATCAAATGCTTGATGGGGTGAGTTATGAGTACAAGTTTGTCTTCTCAGTGTGCGAGGACTTGATTGTTTGGCAGTTCTTCCTTTCTTCAGATGGGGTATTCCTGAGCTTCTGTAAAATGTTTATGGTAACAACAGAGAGGTTAGGAAAGGGAGGGATTTCCACCCCCACGTTTCAGGAGAGTAAGTGTGCGCAGGCTGCTGTAGATTTTAAAGTGATGTATGAAAGTGGAGCAATCAATTTTGTAGCTGGAAATAACAGGTGGATTTCAACATTCTGGAGGAGCTTTCCTTGGTTCGGCAAAGAACAGGGTTTCTGCCAGGATGACTGGTCTGGAAATTGCTTATTGGAAATCCCTCCTGGGCTGCGCCCCTGAATGAAGGAAAGCCCTGTAACACCTCCCGTTGTGGCCTCTTCCCGCTCCCGCTGCCTCCTACCGGCAGTGTCGTGGTTTCCACCCCGTCCTCAGAGCTGTGCTGGAGCGTGGTTCCTTCACAGCAGGAGGTTCCAGGGCTCTTGCTCTGTCTGCCCAGTGATCTGCAAGTTCACACCTAGGGGGGGCGGAGGAAAAAACTTTATGTCTGCCTCTAGAGGCATTCAGCTGTTAGTCCAAAGCCTATTCCATTTAATAAAATCACTTAGATGCTCATCTGTAAGAGCCAGTCTGATACTTTACATAAATCCTAATTTGTTTACCATAGTTGCTTTAAAAACAAACAAAAAACCCACCACATCAGAACAGACGCAGTCCCTGCTAATTAGACCTTTAAGGGCATTGAGATAACTTTGGACAGATGTGCCAGTATTTTATTATGCCAATTTTTGGCCAACATATTTTTTAATGTGCATAGCCCGAACAGACTGCAGGTTTTAGGTTTTTGGTTTATTAGATTTTTGGTTTATTAGACAATGGCAATAGGAGTTGGAAAGGCTGAAATGCAGTACGCTTTTTCAGAAGCAAGAAGCAATAAACTCCTGGGACCTGAAAAAAACAGTTCTTCCTTCAGTTTGACAGAATGATATCTGTACTAAACTGATACATTAACTGAGTCTGGCAGCCTCCATTTAATTGTGACTCATTGCAAATGATTGAGTTAGTCAGCTCCTCAGTTGCAGTTCTGTTTTTGTCATGAGAATAAAAGAAAATAGGTAGCGTGCGTAGTTATACTTTCTTTTTGTTCCTAAAAAGCTCTGCAATTTTAAATATTTAAAGATTTTTGAGGTTCTTGGGGGTTTTTTTGGTCTATTTCACACATTTTTGACCATGATAATTTTAGGCTCTACCTGTGAAATTCCATCTCAAAATTTATTAGCTGTTATCACAACCATTCCAGAATTAAATGTACACGGGAAACAATTAAGCAGAACTAAGCTTATTTGACACAGTTAAGCTATAATAATAATGGCAGTAAATTTCAGTACTGGTTAGTAAAAAGAACAATGCTTGTGACAATGAGTAGCCTCAACATCTGGAACCAGGTTCATCCCACTGTGACTCGTGTGATGCTGTGGTTGAGTTAGAACAAAAATAAATGCTGCAACTTCCGTCAACACCACTGTAGATCAACCTCATGAGAAATATCCATCCTCTAAACCTTTTTAGTCTAAGGAATGGTGGTAGAAAATAAGGAAATAACGAAGTAGATTACTTGCCTTACCTGCCTGTAGAAAGTAATTGGTCATTTTTATTTTCTTGTTTGTATTATGCTTGCTGTTAAGAAAACTGAAGTTAGCCTGAGGTCTTATTTTGCTAGGAGTCAACATTTTGTGTAATTGTACCCACATCGAAAAGGCTCTTAGTCCAAAGTAACCAAGCTTTGAAAAGAGAGGCCGGAAGGGAAAAGAGGGACAAATGAACAATGATGCCTGCAAGGTCTTTGCAGAAATAGAATAGTTCTAAATCCATTTGGTTACTACCAATTACTTGCAGACCTAAAGAACTGTTCTCCCAATTTGCCACTGCAGTGTGGTTTATAAATGTTAAGCTATACAATGGCGTGATTAAATACTCCAAAGTATTTAACATTTAGAAGATTCTTCCTGACGTTTGTAAACTGGGGTCCTAATGCACCTGTAAAATTCTGATCAAGGAGCAGAGACCCTTCTAATAACTACATAACAATATTTGATGTTTTTTAAATGCTTTCCAAGAAAAGGGTAGAATAAATTTTTAAAGATTTTTAAAGAGGAATGGGGAGAAATTGGTGTCAGATATGAGCTCATTGAAATCTGTATTGGTGCACTAAACTCTTGAAAGGTAGGGCTTGTTAGAGCTGCTGCTGTAATGGTCAGGGTTTGTGTGATTCCCAGAGCTACTACGGTGAACAGAATGTTTGGAATTGCTGTTTTGTGTGTGTGTTCATATATTAACATACTATAAAAATGCACAAATAAATAATAATTCAGGATCAGATAAAAATAACTCAGCATCGGAACAGCTTAAAAAAATTACAGTATGAATTGGTATTGATGTGCAGTGCTGGTTAATTAAAAGTCTGCTACTCCCACATAAACATGAGAGGGGAAAGTGAATTATCTTCATCTGTGTAATAGCTCATCTCAGAAATATAGGCTAGTAGGACCTGACTCCTTATCTGAAATTAAAAGTTTAATTTTTACATTCTGAGATCACATGGAGAGGTTAAAGGCTCTCTTTTTTCTGGAGTAAGACATTGCAATCACTAAGCCTTTATATGCGAAGAAGCCGTGTATAACTTATGTGCTTCCAATGATTAATGTTGTAGTTATTTCTATTGTGCTAATGCATAATGCTTCTTGCATTTGCTTTTGTGGGACAAACCTCCATCCATCAGTGGAATGTTATCTTGCCAGTTGCTCCACTATTTTTATTTAGCTAATTCAACCATTGCATTACTTAAAAGGATCTAATTAATCATTATGTTCGTAATCTTGGCTTTTATTGAGACCACAGTTAATTAAGTTTACAAATTGACATGGTGAGGTTTGATCCAGACAAATTACCTCGGAAGAGGATTTGTATCAATAAAAATCTCTGGACCGATGTATTGTTGGCTTTTCCAGCTGGTGACAAAGATCTGTCCAGGCTGTCCCAGGCCGGGGAGGGCTCCTGAGTGCAGCCGTGCAGTGATGCTGATGTGCTGAAAATCCCTCTGCTGATGAGAACTTGGAGATGGCACGAGCTCTTCAAAAACATTTTGTAGTAAAAAGAGGCTGATCTTACAAGGCCTTCAATAGCCACCTCGTGCCAAAGTCAAGGGCTTCTCTGAGTCTAGCACAGCACTGCTGAGATAATGGGAATGAGAAGGGGCTTTCCCTGCATTTCCCTTGGAATTGTCCAGCCCTACCGGGGACAGGCACCTCAGTATATCAGAGCTGTGGCCCGTGGGTGCTGAGGGCTGAGGATGGGGAGCACAGGCAGAGCCTGGCCTGGGGGGCTGTGCTGGGTGAGGAGCCAGGAGCTGAGGGAGCTGGCAGAGGGGAAAGAGGGGCAGACAGGATATTTATTCATGGAAACTCTGGGAGGCAGTGCCTGGCTCTTGTGGAAGGCAGCTCCTTCGCCAGCAGCTGCAGAATGGGCTCAGTGCCGCAGGAGCTGCTGAGGGATCAGGTCTGCCTGCAGAGCCCCAGCATCCCTGCGCAGGGAGGGCTGGTGGGGCACAGACCCCCGGGCCCCGGCCTGCTCCCATGGGCGTGGAGGTGCTTGTTGGAGGCCCAGGGTGCTGGGGAGAGGCTGCTTGCCTGGCCTGGGGCTGTTCCCCACTGTTTGTCCCCACGAGTGTCAATGGCAGGGCTGGAGGGCGTGGGCAGGACCCTTGGAGGGCTCTCCTCCTGATGGGATCCACCTGGAAAAAGTGGGGGCAAGGGCTCCTTAGCCAGGTGGGTGCCAGCCTGCTGAGGAGAGATTGGAGCTTGGGAGTGCTGTGAGGGAGGTTACAGGCCACAGGGAATCACAGAATCAATTAGGCTGGAAAAGACCTCTGAGATCATCGAGTCCCACCTGTGACCGAACACCACCTTGTCTACCAGACCACGGCACCGACTGTCACATCCAGTCCTTCCTTAAATACCTGCAGGGACGGTGACTCCACCACTTCCCTGGGCAGCCCATTGCAATGTCTAACCACCCTTTCTGTGAAGAAATTCTTCCTAATGTCCAACCTAAATCTCCCCTGGCACAGCTCAAGACTATGACCTCTTGTCCTATCACTGGGTGCCTGGGAGAAGAGGCTGAGCCCCAAAGTGAGACAATGGTGGACAGGACTGAAAGGATGCGGTGATAGGGACAGGGGAAACCTCAGGAATCACAAAACAGAGAGATGCCCATTGCGTGTGCCTGCACAAACACAAGAAGCATCCCTGGAGTCCTGGCTGGAGAGCCAGGCTGGCCAGCTCAGCTGGCTGGAGCAGGCAGGGAAGGTGAGGAGCAGGAGGAGCAGGAGACATGAAGGAACAGGTTGAATGTACATGGAGCTGAGGAGCTGTTTTTGAGAGTCTGTGGGGCAGGGCTGGAGGAGAGGTCTGTGGGGTTGGTGTTTGTTACTCTGGTCCTCAAACAGCTCAGTCCTGGTGTTTCCGGAGCCAGAGGTCAAAGGAATACTGTGGTGATTTGTGTGTGAGGTGATTGAAATCCATTAGTAATGCAGTTAGAAACACATTAAGAATGCTGGACATTTTTAATTGAAAAATAAACCTATATGTAAAAGTTGTAATTTACTGGATCTCTTATTTTTTTTCCCAATACAATCAATGGTGAATATATTTAGAAGTGTTTTCCCTGCGCTGTCTGCAGGCTATGCCAATTAGATACAACAACTCATTTAAAGTCTATTGTCCCTTGCAGAGGCTGGATGAAACACTGCAGGGGATTTGTGTATTTACTGTGGTACTCTTTGTTTCATTTGCTTTTTTATCTTGAAACATTTATTCGTATTCATTCTCCACCTTGCTGTCTGCTGTTGGGGAGCTCAGCAGATGGCTCTGACCACTCCTTTAAGGGCACTAAGGATCCTGAGGTAGCTTTAAACCCCACTGCTGTTCCGTGGCTGCAGGATAAATGGATATGGGATAGATAGATGTCTCTGCTCCGGTTCAGCGTGGTGCTAAATGGTCTTGGATGCCATTAGACCAAAGCTGTAAAGGGCAGGATGTTTGATGTATTCTGAGCAGGAAATGCATCCTTTGGGCATGTTTGAACATTTTAGTACAGAATGGCTGAAGGAAGGGCTGAGTAGTTTGCTGAATGACAGCACAGTGGTTCCGAAGCAATCGATGAGGTGGTTCCTTTGAAAGGCAGACGAGTGGCTGAATGAAGAAGAAATTCAGGCAATGCCCACTGAAATGTTGTGCTGTTTTGCTGATCTTTAGCAGCATTTAAGAAAGGGTGGGAGAAGAATAAGAAAACTGCAGTGGTTTATGCTTTAAAGAATCTTAAAAGATTACTATATTGATTTTCCTTTTAATGATAGAAGTCTCCTAAGTATTTTGATTCTTAGTTTTTATGTATTTTATTCTCCATCCTTAATTAAATGTTCAAAGAATTGAATGGGAAGTAAGTTACTGTTTTATTCTGTGTCAAGAGCTGTTTGAATCAAGTTGATCTAAAATAAATTTGGTTTGTGTTTTATTGTTTTCTAGCTGTCCAGCAAACTTCAAATCAGAATATTGCTGATTCACCCAGCTTTTCTTTTCTACTCTGTTCCGGGAGTATTTATACATGTCAGTACTTAAAAAAAACCCCAACCTTAGAGATTAAATATTTTTGCACTCACTTTGAAAATGGTTTTGAGAAAGAAATCTGAATTTAGATATACTGTTATCTTTTGCTAATTTTGAAAACAATAGCAAGTAAAAATAAGCTTGCTTTTGTACCATTAGTTATTGTGATATTTCAATACAGGAGACACCCCTGTGGTTATATTTTTGAGATTAATATGCTATTACTGGAACTTAAATTATTCATATGAAAAGGATGATTGATCAAACAAGCTACTATAATATGAGGGCTAGAATAAGGTCAAACTTATTTTACAGGTGTACAGAAACTCATAAAATCAGTAAATTGGACATGCAGACAAATATTTGAATCCATGAATATAATTGTTTTCATTGTTATCTTTTATAGCCTGTTTTTCTCCTCTGAGTTTCTCATAGACTGGAGTGTATGTTTATTCATCCTGGCCTGTAAGCACTTTACAAAATCCTATTTAATGGCAATTTAAAACCCCCATCCTCAGTCAGATATACAGTCCTATATCACAGAAGAATTGATGTAAACTCCTTGCAGTCTCTTGACATGTCAAATAAAGATTACACTGGTTCAGTGATCTCTCTCCCAAGCACTCTGTCCTCAGAGGTACATAATTCACAAAAAAATTTAGAGCCAACAGAATACTAATCATGAGTAGTTTATCTAGTGAATTTCCCAATCAGTTGTGATATAAATGATTTAGGTATGAATTTCATTGAATGCATTACCATTCCTAAACAGTGATTATATCTTGTTGGAGACTCTTTGGACTCCAACTGGTTAACAAAGCAAGTACAATTTAGGACAGGTCACACAGAACTTTGTTATCTATGATCACCATGAGAGAACAGGAGAACAGCATCTCCCCCCTTTCATTGAATGCATTACCATTCCTAAACAGTGATTATATCTTGTTGGAGACTCTTTGGACTCCAACTGGTTAATAAAGCAAGTACAATTTAGGACAGGTCACACAGAACTTTGTTATCTATGATCACCATGAGAGAACAGGAGAACAGCATCTCCCCCCGGCACCCTGTCCTCTGCCAAGAGATTGCAGACCCAACCTAGAAACTGTGTGGAGGAAGACAGTAAGTTCAATGTCAGCAAAGCCAGGTGTCTATCCCTGGTGAGGGTAGAATGCTTAAATATTTCCTTAACTGCCACTGTTTCAGGGATCAAGCTAATGCAGTAAATAATACAGACAATAAACCCAGTAAATGTTGCAGTAAATATTATGAACAGTAAATAATATGGATGATATGGAGGGGTGGCTCTTGGTGGAGCCTAGACTGGTATTAGCTTAGCAAGGAGTTGGAAACAACCACAGACCATTAGCTTTTAGGTGAAGGGAATCTTTTAGTAAAGACAACGACTTAGCCTGACCTCACTCATAAATATGAGTAGCTTTACCACCACAGTCTGAATCTCAGTCACATATACAGCAGAGAAAAAACCCAAAGGAACAATTAAGCGCTGTAAAAAGTGGGTTGAAATGATGTCACGCAGCTTCCCTGACCACTCACACAGGCAGCACGGCTTGAGTTATTAGATGAAAAATTTAATTATCTACACTAAAATCAACAGCAAGGAGGAGCAAATATGAGAAATGCACTTGTATCTGACCCCCCCTGTGAGTTCACCCTTGAAACCAGGGGCTGATGCTGTGTATCGTTTACTCCTTATTTCTGCTTATTGCTGTGACCTCTGCAACACATGGTTTATCAATTGCTTGCAGTTGCAAATCAGGAACGTTTTTCAGGCATGTAGAAGTTTGGGGATTTCTTCCTATTGTCTAAACTCAGAAAAATAGGAGAAGAGTATTTTGAGAGGACAGGTAGGATCAGCTGTGGGCTGTGTTCAGAAGCTGTCTACAAGCAACCAAGAAGGGATTTATTTAGTTTTATTGCAGGAACAGTCTATGAATTTTCCATGCCCAGAGTTCCTGTCTCTTACCTTTACCCTTCTGATTTTGCTGGTTCTGCTTTGTTCTGGGCAATCCTTTGGAGAGAGGAGATGCATTTCCTGGGCTGGCTTCAGCTGGACACACGGCTGTGTTTGAACTGGTGCTGATTTGGTGACCAGCAGCTGGCCCGAGCTCTGGCCTGTGCAGACAGAGAAGGGAAGAGGTGCTCTGAAGCTGCTCCCTCATATTAAATTGAGGGGGTTGAGTCTTCTGTCTTTGGCTATTTATTCCTTGATTATAGCCTGTTATACTACTGCAGCTACAGCATGGGCTTGAATGCTTCCTGTTGATTGATTTTCTTCTAATTTTAAAAAATTCTGAGAAAATTTTTACTTCATGTTTCAAACCATTGAAAGCTTGTCTCTAGGCAGCTGCTGCTACAGTTTAGATTTTACCAGGACTTATTTTTAAAAAATTGATTGCTGTAACAGCTGTGTTGAAGGCTGTTTATTGTCCATTATCCGAGACATGGTTGGGAATCTTAGTTCTTTTAATTTTTTTGTGTGTGTGTGTATTTTTATCCATCTCTCATTATTTTAGTCACATTATAGGTCACCTACATTATTAAGGATTTAAATTAATGTTTTAATTGTACATTTTAAGCTCTGCATTTCTCATCTCCTTTTTTTACTTAGTTTTAGATCTTTTCATCAACATACAGAGGCCTGCTACAGTTTCTTATGCTACTGTCAAATAACATGATTAAAAATTCAGGGAATTTGTAAAACAAATGAATTCATAGCATGATTATAGAACTAAATGAAGGGTAACAAATTACAAAGATTTACAAAACTGAATTATGCTTTCTATTATGCATTTCTAAAAAATTAGGAATGATTGTGACTTAAAATTTCAGCCTATTCAGTTTTCACTATTCCAGTGAAGCCTCGTGGATATGACTAGTTTTTAGCAGTCTCCAGTGCTGGATGTTGGGGAAAGAATTCACATCCAAAAAATTAGGGTGCAATAACCAGTGTAATGCCAATTGTGCTATTTTAAGATCTAAATTATCTGTAAAAAATTAGTATACTATCCTGGACAGGTTCTATTTGGGCTGCA
Organism: Mystacornis crossleyi; assembly: GCA_013400655.1. NCBI lineage: Eukaryota > Metazoa > Chordata > Aves > Passeriformes > Timaliidae > Mystacornis > Mystacornis crossleyi. Next base: position 49,818 of record VYZQ01020682.1, read on the forward strand.
CTGAACCTTACAATATCAAGTTTAAAACACTATTTCCCCCTGTTTTACTTGGAATAGCAGTTGGATATTCTGAACACCTCTGTGAGAGAATTAATGGCATGAAAATTATTTTGTTTGCAACACAGGTACTTTCTCTGACTGATATCTCCTCACAAATCCAGAAAAAAATTTGGTCAGGATTGTTTCCTTGGAGTGAGTGAATGAGGCTTCTGTAGCCATGTTCAATATTTCATGATTCCAGCTAAAATATACTTCATCACATAATTTCACTGCTCAAATTTTTTATGTATTTAAATAGAACTGAACAGGATGTTTTAGAAGAACATACTTCATCTAGAAATGCCAATTTGTCAAAACCGGAATTGTGTGGGAAAGGGCTGATTCGATCCTTTTTTTTTTTTTTTCTTTTTTTTTGGTAGAAAAAGATTCAACAGATTTCAAGTGCTGAGAGCATCTCATTTCAACATTTTCAACATGCAAGCGGCAGTTTTCTTGGCTTGGAGAAATATTTAAACTATAATTAAATGCTATAAGAATAAAAAATGCAGAGGATTTTAAGAGAATGAAATAATTCTAGTAAAGTAACACAGACTTTAAACACTGAAGGCTTTAATTAGACTTTATGGCTCTGCATTCACACTGTTTTCAGTACCCCTGTGCTTACATGCAGCCAGCTCCTATTTCTTAATTTTGCCTGACATAGCCTTGGCTTGATGCTGCTTCCATTCACACTGACTGGAAAACTGCTCTGGGATGAGGTGGCTTGGACACTTGAGAAGCCCATCTTGGCTCCTCTGGCAATTTTCCCCATCCAGGAGTTGGGTACTGACTCAAGAGCTGCACTGCCATGAGCTGTCAATCATATAACAACCCCAAAAATAAAACTACTGCTTAAATGGCAATCTCACCTTGAAGACTGGAATGCATTACAATATAATTTTATGTGGTCTTTTGGGGATGTTTGAGAATGTGTGAATTGCCATATGATAAATACCAAATTTTGTGCATCATTACTTATTAGAAGAGTTGGTGTTAAAAAAACCCACTTACCATCCCTTGGAATTACATCACGAGGGTTAAACCCAACAGGTTTCAGTAGAAATAACCTTGAAATCACTAAGTTATTGGGAATTACTTTGATTTTCAGTTCGCAAAGAGGATATCCTGCACGTTAAAAAAACCCCCACACTAGCCTTTGTAATTGTTTGGTGCCGTTATATTATTATATATCCTCTTTTTTTGGTGTATTATTATTTGCAATTAGATCAAACTGTTGAAAAGTCACTGCTGTTGTAAAATTATACAGTGTTTAAAGGCTTGAGAATATTAATTAAAGATTATTGGTATAGTGTGGTTAAAAGAGAGCTCAGGGAATATAGGATTTTATTTTTTCATGCTGTAATTGACTGGAATGATTTTCTTTTTGGCCACCTGAGTATTGTTAGAATTGATGTTGTCATGTAAAACACTGCTTTGCTAGACTTTAAAGGTTCCTCTGTGGACCTGTCAAGAAAATGGCTGTGGAAGGTTATTTGTTCTTGTATGCTGTGATCAACCATTTCCTTATTCCAGAGCAATAGTAAGAAGGAAAGGGTTGTTTAGGATAAGCAGTAGCCTCGCTGTCATTAAGTGAATTACAGGAATTCTTATAATGTAAACCTCACAATACTGAGTCAGTTTTTTGAACCTTGGGCTAAATGTAGATGTAAGACAGCAAAATGGTAGAAAAATAATAATGGTAGAAAAATAATAATGCATCAGTGCCACATAATGATGAGCTGTACACACAGAGAGATTTTGACTTATTGGTAATTCTGTGAATATCAAACCTGAGGTGCTTGGTAGTCAAAATGTAAATACAGTCTTAGAAATTATTATGTGAACTTGAACACAAGTTGCATTCTGTTTCTTTTTGAATCATTTACATAGGCATAGATTCGCATGTGGAATGCAACACATTTTTCTGATTCCATCACCTCACAAAACGGAAGTAGAAAAGAGGGCTGGTGTATCTGGGATGAAAGACATGGGGTGGCTTTCATGTGTGGGTAAAATAAAGGGATTCCGAATAGAAAAACTGGTCTTTGAAAGGGTTGTGTGTCTGTGTGAATTACAGTTGGCTCTAAAACCGGGAATGGTGACTTGAACTGGAGAACAAGACAGTACATGGTTTAAGCAAAGAAAGTATTTCTTCATTTAATGCCAAATAAAAATCATGGAACCACGTATTTTAAAGAGCTGTGAAAACAAATACACATAGGTTCACAGTGGATTAGAGAAATCCATGTTTAAGTGTATCGGGGCTGTTGAATAAGAGTTTTAGAAGAAACATCTGGGTTGCAGTACCTAAGTCAATCCAAACCAGAAAAGACTGTGGTCTGGCTTGTGAGAGGGCAGAAACCACTCAAACTATGGAGAAAGCTCTTCAGATAATTTAAGGTATAGCATTCATACCTCTGTGTGCACGTGAATACACAATGTTAGCAGCTCCTAGTATTTGTGTGTGTGTACAGAGAGAGGGCTCTGTCTTTACATGGGCATAGCTGGGGCATGCACACTTACTTAGTTTCTTTGCTCCTCACATATTTCTGGGTGATATTTTCCAGGTGTTCCAGGCTGTCTTGTACTTGTCGGTTATTGTCACTGTAAAACTGTGAGGTCTCTTTCTGCTCTGTATTAAGTGGAAGATTTTCTTTCCTCTCATTTGGGCTGTCATCTGTTAGAACTTGGCTCATTTGCTGTGGAGGACAGGATCACACAGCTTAACTACTCACTTGGATGGGCAGTACAGTTTGGAAATAACATCTGTGCAGCTGTGGGGATGTTCACAGCACTGCCAGGCCCTCCCTGTGGTTACAACTACGTGAGAATTGCACATCCTCTGCCGGTTTCCTGCTCTCAAATTTGAGAGTGGAGATTCTGGATCCTGCCTGTAATAAAGATCCTTTCTTATTTGATTTGAGTTTGACTTGAGCCGTTGAAGGATTAGGAGTATGACAAGGGTTGAGCGTGCCCATGGGGGAACGACTGCTGCCTGTTGGTAATCCCTCTGGGATGCAAAGCACTGGTGTGCAGGGTGCAGAGAGCTGCAGTTTCTGTCTGGGGAGCAGAGGGGTCACAGCAATGCCAGGTTTTTGATGGGGAGTTGATTATAAAATGTTAACCAGTACGGGGAGCAAGAGTGATTACACTGCCCCAGAGCAAGCTGAAAAATATCTATTTAGCTCTGAATAAAAGCTGTGGTTTGAGAATTTGTGCTTCCTGGTGTTTTCCAGGGTGTCATGTGCTTAGTTTTATATGGCCAGCTGTAATTAATGTCATAAAAATCTTGGACACTTAGAATGGTTTCATATATGTGTAATACAACAAAATACAGGAAGATGCAATGGATCTTTATGGATTTATCTCTTCATTAAAAAAGAAAAAGAGCTGTTTCACACAAGGGGTAATTTTTAAAATGTTTAGGATGTTCTCTCTGACCAGTTTATGGTGATGAAAGATGCATTGGGACAGAAACCTAAATGAAGACAAAATGAAATGGACTTTTTTCATATTTCAACACAATTCACCTCTGTAAATTAGAAACGGGGAGTCTTGCAATTAGATAAATTAAAACCATGCTTACTTGAAGAGCTTTTAGCAAGGAAAGAATCTTTCTATGGCCAGGCCTAAAAAAAGTCTGTGAGGCTTGCAGACCCGTTGGCCCGGGCTCTGTCTGTGAGCCCTGTGTCCAAAGACGTGCAAGGCATGGGGTCCATCTGTACCACAACTGCAGGTTATTGACCAGAGAGGCTCTGCCCTCCTTATCCTGAGGAGGTGAGTATGAATATAGGGTGAAGAATTTGAAGGGAGCACAGAATGAGCCCAAGTCACACTGCTCAGCCCCTGCTTTGGGTCTCCAGAGTCACAGCAGCACCAGACATAGCCAGGGCTCTGAAAACTCATGCCTAGGTTTGAATAGAAAGAGTCAGACTTAGTCTGCAGTCTGATCACAAATAAAAGAAAGTGCATGTTGGAAAAACAAACTCTTAATCTGGTCTTGAATAGCAATTACGATGCATTTAGCATAAAATAATAGTTACGGGAAAAATAGGTTTTGTTTTCCATTTGCAGCAATGTGGTTCCCTGTGAGATTTAATTAATGGCTCTCATTTATTCTTATTTCTCCCTATTCTGTGAGTGCTGAGTATAAAAGAGCACATTTAATTTGGCTTCTAGGCAGCAAACAAGTTCATTTAATGTTGATATAGGAACATCTCTGAATTTTAGAGGGAAAAGAGAGGAAGGGCCGTGGAGGGGAAATGTGATTAGTACCACTGATATCATAGACAGCTTTAGCAATCAGGGGGAATTTTTCTGAAAACCAAGTTTATATTGCTGCACAGCAATTCAGAGAATGGGGAATTATCTCCCATAGCACATTAGATAAATTGAGCCTGGAAGTTATAACCCACTTAATCTGGATGCAACATTTTTTTCTTTGGGGGGATGTAGGAGATGTTAGAGACACACACCTATGCTCTTTTATATTTTTCAATTAAGAAAATAAAATTTCCTTTGGATAATGTTATCTTGGGGAATATACCTCAGGTTAAGCAAATCTTCCTATTGGATAAAACAGAATATACTACACATTTAAAGGTGATATTGAACGGCTCAGAGTGGACAATCTGCAAAGTTTCTCCCACAGGTGTAGAAACCAGGGAGTGAGGTGTGTACTGATTGATGGTTTGAGCAAGTCAGCTAGAGGACTGTATTCCTTAAATTGAGGGAAGCTTTCCTACCAACTTGCATTTGTTTCAAGATCAAGGCTTCAGGCTTTCATTTCTACCAAGCTTGGCTGCAGAGCCACTGGCATCCAGAACAGAAACCCAGTGCTATAAACTCACATCTGATTCTTTTACAAGAAAAAAGCTGCTGTTTAAAGGCAGATTAACTTCTTTTGAGGGGTGTGTGGTTTCCAGGAGAGGCTGGAACTGAAAGCAGAAGACTGTTGTTTCACCTGGAAATTATTTCATGCTTGTGTTTGGTTCATAGGGTCTAGAAAGATGATCAATGTGAAAAAGTTTTGTTCCTGTCTTGTGATAGCAAAAGAGAGACTTAAAAGAAAAATAAAGCCATGAGAGCATAATTTAGGGGTAAAAATTACTCATGATCCTTTGTAAAGGGCATCAGTAGGCAAGAGTGAATGCTGAGGAGGACATGGTACCTAAAAGCAGAAAAAGTAACATTTCAGTTTCCTGAGTGTCCATAATGTGGAGCTTTGAATCCTGCTCAGTTGTGTCTAACATCATCTGCTCTCGGTGTAGATCAGCCAGGATGGAAGCACAGGTATCTCTGCTTCTGATGACATGACTAATTTGTTAAAAAGCTTTGGAATGGGAAATAGGGATTTATATTTTGTCTGCTGTAGTTGTATCATTCATCAACTCTTTTTTGCCTTTGGCAATGGACATATTGTCCTCTGGCACAGTACTCATTTTAGTTCATTTAGACTCTCTTAGTTTAAGGGGGATTTTTTTCATATTTGTTACAACTTAAAGATGTGGGACTCAGGCAAGTTATGCATTCCATGGCTTGGGCTGTTTATCACTTCCCTTTCCCTCCCTGTTCCCTTTTTAAAAATCTTTTTTATTATGTTTTCTGATGAAGTTATAACCCAGCAGTATTGGCAGGAATGGCTGGCAGAGTTGAGTGGCCAAGGGCCTTTTGGCCTTTGTGCAGATCTCAACCCTGTAACGCTGTGCAATTTTCACCACTCATTCTTCTCACCAGATGTCCTCCCTGGTCTGTCTCTCAGCCCCGGGCAATGCACAGTAGCAGCACATTTGCTCACCAGATGTTCTCCTTTCTGGTGGTAGGAATAGCTTATAATATTTGACTCCTGTATCACCAACAGTATGTCATCTCCCACCACCTTCGGTCTTGGGTGCTCTTTGTCCTGGTAGGAGTAATCCTGAGCATGCAAGAAATTGGAGGGTTTTTCAGGCAATTTTTGAATGACTTTGAGACATGAAATAGGACATGATTTGACCTGCACCCTGTGAGGGGAAAGTCAGTGACTGCTGCTAGTGAGTCCTGAGTGGATATGCAGCTTTACAAATCAAATGGTTAAAGAAAGCAACATTCTAGGCCCCAACATTCAGTGTGCTCAGTTCTGTTATGTGAAGAAGGTAAGAAAAAAAATTAGGGTGAGGATAAACAGCTCTCTGCATGCGTTTGTGTGCTGGATTCGTGAGGCACCTAGCCTTGGAAGCAGTTTGGATAGAACACTGTAGATATGCCTTATTCACTGTGTTTTATGAACTGCATTTAGAGAGTATTAGTCAGCATCAGTTCTTTTTATTTTATTCCCTGACATAGTTCTCGGTTTTATTCCCAATTGGTTGAGTTATCTGACCTGGTACAAATTTTTTTTTAATTTTTTTTTTTCCCCCCAAGAGGAAGAACAGGGAGTTGCTATGATTTGCATTGGCTTTCAGATTCATTTGGCTTGGTAGAAAGTGCCTAATACAAATCAAAGCAACAGATGCTCCTCGCTGGATTTCTCTACAGCTCACACACCTGCAAGTGCTTGCCATAAACTTGCTATAGGGGCTGCTCTTGGCCATCCTCCTGTCTTTTTAATGTCGCTGTCCTTTGGCAATACATAGATCTTAGTGAAACAAGATGTTGTTTTTTCTCTCCGAGCTGTATGCGTGTTTGTTCCGCAGTCTGCTGTAAGTCTTAGGCAGGCTGTGAGCTAATGATAAGATTCCTAAGGTGAATTCCCAGATCACCATGTTTTCTGCGAGAGATGAAAGGCCATGTAAATGCTTTTCTGGCTCCTTTCTCGGATATCATTTCCCTCTTCTCTCTTTTGTCTCTGCAGTCTGCTGGCAACATGGAATTATAATACCTGTTTGCCTACATGACCTCCTGCACGGTGTTACCAGGGTGCAATTATTAACTAAACATTACATATTTTCCCCAAAATCCCAATTTATAGTTAAAACTTTGCTCCAATTTCTATTTGTATTTAAATTTTGTGAAACACTTAAGAATGTTATAATAACATTAGCTTCCAAAAGTGTTCAATAGTGCCTCTTCCAGAAGAAAAATATCTGTTTTAAAGGGACTAAATCAGATATTTTAGAATTTGCTGTATCCTCTACCCAGCAAGCCAAACTAACCTTTTAAATAGGGACAAGTTCTGAGAGCTCTGTTTTGAGCTGGGGCTTCCCAGACTGCCAAGGCTCCTGTTCTGCAGCTGGAAACCTAGAAACTTAGGACAGAAACAGTTTTATGCCGACTGTCTGCAGTCTCATGCTAGAGCTGCACTGTGGGACCTGGTGCCATTAGGGAATTTCTGATCTGTCCCATAAACCCCAGATGTGTCAGGAATCTTACCACCTTACAGAGTCCAAGTACCTAGCAAGTTAAATATACCTTAGCCCACTCCGTTGGTAATAGAAGTCTTTAATTTTAAACAATTTCCTCGTTGAATAGGAATATTCAATTAGGCATGTAGGACATGTAGGCAGAAGGAAGAGGATGCTTGTTTATACATTAGTTTTAAGGAACAATACAATTCCTTGGCATTCAACTGTAAATGCAAGTTTATGCAAGATCTGCAGCACACATCCAAAGGCAAAATTGAGGTCCATTTTAAAATTTGAATCTAGTTAAATTTTTTCTGCAAACTTGGGGTCAAGTTGTAGAAGGAACAGTTTAACCCTTCTTGATCCATATGCAGTCAATCAAGTTAACAATGTTCCTATTATTTTGGCAAGTAGTCAGAATATCTGTGGCATATATAGAACCGTGGCATTCCCTCAGGGTAGGTCCTCAGGCACTGAAAAAACTGATGACATTTTATAAAATGCAGTTATGTAAAGCACTGCTGGAGGCAAGACTGTGAAGTTAAAGCTTTACTGTTTCCAATGCAGAAAATAGTTCTAATGTGTTTATCTAGTCTCAATTGTCATCAAAACTAGCCTCGGCTTATTAGTTACAGTTAACAGGACTCTTCAGTTCAGCAACAACTGAAGGTATTTCTTAATTAGTGGAACAGGAATGCAAAATTATTCTTCGTATTTAAAGTTGGTTATACTCATTCATAGCTTATTGAACTAATTAGAATCCCCAGACAACCTGTTATTTTTATCTAAAAGAATAGTGTTCCATATCGCATCACTGATTTAATATTTCTTTTAAAGTGAACTGCTGTGGAATCTAAATTTAGAAAGGAACTCTGAACAGGGACACTTTTGGCATAGCTTACCAATGAATTGCTCATGAATCATCCCACGACAGCTTTAGATGAGTAATGTATTTTTGTAATGAGCAGTACATACATCTTTGTCAATCTTCAGGTTTAATTGGGAATACACTCAACTCTCTCTAGTGCCACACGTAATACAGTTTTGGGGTCCTGTGTGATTAAAATGGGAACTATAGATGTCAGTGACATTACACTGGTGTTAATACTGCAAGGTGGAAAATAGCAGGTGTAAGCAAGGAAGGAAAGTATCTCCTTGCAATGATACCTACCTAAAGGTGTGCTAACTTTCTGCAACTTGAATCATTCCTGTTTAAATTTGTTAAAGTTAGTTGAACCTGACCAATGAAGGGTAGAAGAAGATCAAAGAAGTAGATCTTCTTTTCATTTGTCTTATTGATAACTTTTTAAAAGATTTCTGGTCCTAATGCTTCTGTTGGTAACCCTGTTAGCTATGGTCAAGCAACTCCCGTGAGTGTAGTAAGGCTGCAAGTGCATTCACCTGCTCAAGAATTAGGACTCTAGTGGCTGGACTGATAATTTTTGTTTGCTTATTTTTTTAGGGGAAGATTCTCAGTGGCAGGCTGCAGGAAACGTGGGATTAGGTTTTATTTGCTTGCGCTGACATATGGTGAAGTTGATTTGTGTTGACCATTTAGTTTGCAGTGTCTGTGTACCTCAAAGTGTGCAAATACTCTTTGAAAGCTACAGCAGATTCATGCTTGGAAATTGTTATAGCAGTTAGTGAGTGAATAAGGCAGAGCAGAGAAGAAAATTATGAGCCAAACAAATGGATTGTGACAAGCAGTCTCTGTGTAAATTACCGTACATAACTGCACAGTATTTCTTTCAAATTGTGCTCTACAAGTTGAAGATCTAATTAATGAAGTACTATAACAGATTAGTATTTGAGTCATTTTTCTTATTAGTAATCCCTAATGCCAACTAGGAGAGTTTTATTACCTTGCCTGGGTTTTGAGATTTATTTATGGAAGCTGTGGTCACAGACTAGTAGCGGTTTTGTTGGGGGGGGAGTTTTGGGGGGCTTTTTGACACTTCAGTCCAAAGTTATTATTGGTTAGGCTTGCTGTGAAATACCAACTTTTTTTCTAGGTCATTCTAGTACTTGGAAATTTCTAGACTTGAAATAACATCTGCAGACACACGCACGCACACACGCACACACATCTATCAGACATTTTATTTCCAGAGAAGCCCCTTGGAAAACCAAACTGGGAAATGGCTACTGGTACATAAAGACAACCATTTTTCACATTGGGTACAGCAACCTTGTGTTGATCTGGATGAAGAAGTCAGACACACGGATCAATGGCACAGTGCATGGGAAGCTTTCTTCACGTGTCTGCTTGCAGTCATGAACTGGTTCATGCAGCGAAAGATGATTTTCCAAGCCAAGGGGTTGTATTTAGATACACAAAACTATGTGAGTATATCTCTTGGCTTCTACTATTCCTTAAATCCTATTCCAACACTCATGAAATGGAGCAGTCTGCTGTGGTGTGTTTTGTGCTGGATCTCTTAAACACCATACAAACCAGTGGGGTCCAATAGCAGTGCTGCAGCTGAGCATGGACTGATTTTGACAGGACTCAGTGATTTATTGCATCAGGTGGAACAGCATGGTACAAGGTAGCACGCTATGATTAGATTTAAGCAACATAACTCAGTGTGATGGCTGAAATGTCAAGAGGGGAAGGCATTCATTTTTCTGGTCAGCCAGTATTAATTCCCCTACCTTATGTCTGGCATAATTTTTTCAAAGAATCAGAAGAGTGGGGTAAAGTTTACAAGGAGAGATATATGTAGTTCTTCTGAACAAGGAACATCATGAGCAGAATGATTTATAATAGATGGATAACAATCTAAGTTTATATCTGGCTGTTTTAGCTTTAACTAGCAGTTAGATGGAATCCTTCAAGACCAAATCATCCTTAATCCCAGTTCAGAGCTTCTGTTCTTACAGCCCATCTGTTCACATGACAAATTTGTCAAATTTCAGAAGACTGTTGCTCTGTAATTTTACCATACCCCAAAGTGCTACTGCATAAATAAATCAAAGTGAAAACTGAAGAACTTTGGCTTGGGATAAAATATTTTTCCCATTATATCGTCAGACTTTTTTTTTTAAATTCTCAATTATTTCATGATAACTCTGATATATTTCTTTTTGTCTCTGGAAAGGAAGACTCATTAATTTATTAAATTTTTTCTCAAAAAAAATTCACCAAATCTTTTTGTTCCAAACCATTTGTATGAGATTTTGCTAGCCTGTACTTCCAACCCTAGAAGGTGAGACACCTGAATCAACCCAGAAAAAAATCAAGGAATTCCTCAGATAAGCAATTATGCCCACTGAGCTAGTTAATTAGGGCAGCATTGTATTTAATTTATTTGGTTTTATTGACTTTTTTCCCATGACAGAAGTCCTGGTACCAGGAAAAATGCCAGCAGAACTGCAAGGATTTTTTGTGTAGTAGACCCATGTGCAGTGGGGATTGGGCGAGGCTGGGCTGTGCAGCACAGCATCAGCGTGGGTTCTGCAGTTCAGGGTTGATGTGGGAGCATGAGGATGGATTTCATGCCTCCTGCACCTTGTGTAGCTCTTCCATGCAGTGCTGCTGGTGGAGAAGAGGTAGAACTGTAGATGTTTCTGCACCTTAATAGCATCTCTGCATTTCTGCAAGGCATCCTTCTGTAGTCCTTGGCACAGCCTCAAAGCCACCAAAGGCTACGCATTTAAGTGAATTCGTGCTGAAACCTCCTCGTTTTCAACCTACCACAGAAACACGTGGAGAAGGACTATGATAAGATCTGCCTTTCAATGACAGGGGTAGAACTTCCCTTCCTGCACAGTTGTGTACGTATCTCGTGTGCTTAAATTCAGTCCAGGGTTAAATGATCCAGGTTCAGCAATTCCTCACTCATGGTAATGAGCTTTATCCCAGCTTCCTGGCTGTAACTTTCTCCCACAGGGGAGTTTTGGGGAAGAACCTCTTAGACCTTCCCACCTTCTTGAGGCACAAGAGAGCTTCCACCATGTGGGAATGTGTATAGGCTAATGCAGACCTTCTCTTCTTAATGAGAATCTGAGGGAAGAGATCTTGCACAGCATGGCAAAGATGAAGCTTATTAACTGAATAAACAACATATCTCTTAATTGATTCCTTTCTTAATAGTCTCCCTTGAGCAATTTCTGAATTATTTCTGTTTTTTGTTCTTTGTTTTTTCTCTGGCCAGATAAGGGCTAAGAAGAGTAAAAATCCTTCAAGAAATACTGGTAACAAAGAAAGTAATGTGTTTTGTGGCTGAATAAAGTTCTGCATTATCCTGAATCTTGTGGGGTTATCAACATCTTAGCAGGTATTTTAGGAATTATCAATTTAAGAACTTTTGGGGCATTTTTTCCAGGCAAGGAGGTTGGTAACAAAGAGAACAAGTGGGTGAGGGAAGTTGGTGTGATGTAGCTGCAAACCTCTGAAGGGTTATTTTGATGGTTCTTGTGACGTCCATCTCAGTTTTGTTTTTTGCCATAGTGCTTGCTCTGCCATTTTGTGAGTGTGTGCAAAGTTTTTAAAAAAGAAGGAAGCCTAATCACTGGGATAAGTCATATTTTGATATCCCTTTTTAAGGCCACCAGAATTTAATATGCCAGTAAGATATAATTAATAATGGGTGGTCATTTAGAATAGGATTTCTCAGCTAGTCATTGCAGCTTATTTGTTTTACTGAGGAAAAAGTTCTCCATGGAAAAAGAACCAGGCTGCCTCTGAAAAGAGGTGATGAGGTGGTACATGGGAGTGTATTCCTAAGGTGTCCATCATGCCCACTGGCACCTGCACACGTTTTCTGGGTGCTGTCTTGATAAACTGAGCTTGTGAAAATTCCCTGCACCATTTCAAAAGTAAATGACTGTACGTAGGTCATTTGTCCACGCCACTGAAACTGCATTCTCAGTAATGGATTAGTGTGTCAGAATGCGTCCTACAGAAATGATTCTTAGCGTGCACAGCCCTCATTTAGAGTGTGGCAAGTACCAGACTACGTGAGGAGTATCAGAACAGGTTCTTCCATGGCCATGTTTGAGTACAGAGCTCAGGGAAGGAATTTCATCCGTGTGTTTCTGCTGCTTTGCATGTAAGGGATGAGAATGTGCTCTCTGTTTTGAAGATCCTGCCCCGACACCCTCTGTCAGCCAGCTCTAGATCTGAGGTTCCCATTTTGCACCAGTGCCTTGAAATGCACAGTTCTACTCGAGCAATTTTTGGCTTGTTGTGCCCAGTGGTGCAAAATCTTCTGTAATCTGAAGTGACTCCTTGCTTTGTGTGCTGAAGATGCCCATGACCTCAGGGTGTGCAGGTGTTCCAGAGCTGTTGGCAGTGTCTCTCTCTGCTGGCTGGTGGGATGCTGAAGCAGCAGGGGGTTTATGCTATAACCTGCACCCTGTGTGCCCCCTGTGCAGAGGGCTGAGGTGTCTCTGGCATTGCCAGCAGCCAGCTGGGCTTTCTCCCAGCAGAACTCGATCTTTATATGTTAATGAAGCAGCATGACCTTAATTCCTGCCCTGTGACTGAATTTGTAGAAAAGCTTGTTCCTCTTATGCCCCTCTCTCCCCCCCTCCTGCTGATATCTGTTTCTAATTTCCTGCTCTCTTAAAAAAGTTCTAATGCATAATGTTCACAAGAAGGAAATAAGTGAAAAGTAGAAGCAGTGTATGTTAATTTGCTATTGTTTGTTGGAAAAAAACTCCAATTAATTTCTAAAAGTTTGGCTCCAAGGGAGATTTGACCTTTGTGTCTTAGGACACTACATCAGCTAAACCTTGTGACAAAAGTCTTAGTAGTGGCTTAATTTCTGCTATTACCATGATAAGATACAATTTCTAGAGAGCAGAATGGGGTCCAGTGTTTGCCACAGGCATTCTTCTGACTCTGCAACTGAAATGGCTGTTGATAAACTTTGGCATATTAATTAATCACAGTGATTGGCAAGCGAATTTCACTTTAAAGATTTTATGGATATTGTTCACTAAGCCATTCTTATTTGAGTATTTTCTTGTTCAGAACTTGACTGGCTGCTTGGATCAATGACAGTATTTAATGCTTCTCCATTTACTGTTTAAATAACGCACAGGTTTGAATAAGGCCACACCTGCAGCAGCTTTTAGCTGGCAAATTCATATTGTTCAGGGGTGTCATGTTACGCCATTCTGTCAAGTTCTTAAATAGGACACAATTGCAGTGGCAGAAATTTGTTCTTAGAACTAAATTTCTGTGAAGTTCACTGGAACACCAGCATGAAACTGAACTTTGATAACACAAATGTCTATGAGTATTTCGTTCTTATGGCAAATAGTTGGAGAAAATATTTGGGTTTTTTTTTTTGATTGGGTTGGGGTTTTTTTCCCTCTTGAAACAGTGGCTAAGTCATTTTGAATGGGTTTATGACTCATTTTCCTTCTGTGGGCATTTTTATGGCAGCAATATGGTCTCAGCACAGTGTTAAAATGCCCATATTGAAAGAAGGAGAAATAAAAACACCAGTTGAAAAAGCAGATTCATGGGAAAGAAGTGAAGAATAATCCTGACTTCTGGGGGGGATGAAGCTCAAAACTTCACAACTTTTTTTTTTTTTTTTTTTAAATAAACGCAGACCTCCCACTGTTTTTCCTTCTCCTCATTTCCTTATTCTTGAGTTTTCTTTTCAGGGGCTAATCTAGGCCAAGGAAGAGAGAGGTATTAAGAGAATAGGCTTCTAAATTATCCATCTTTTTTATAATCCTTTTAATTACGATGATTGTTTATACATTTTAGCTGAAAATTGCACCAAGTAATTTGGCTTTTTCATCACGCTGGCTGATATTGACTGTTTATGCAGTAGCTTGAAGAAGTTTATGGCAAAGGGCAGTCATTAACTTGTCAATGAGGAATGGCCTAGATGTATAAACTCAACACACCTTCAGCTCACTTTCAAATGCTCCACTGGAAAAATGGCTGAAAAGCTAACAAAAGTGTTTGGCCGTAATTAATTCTGGTGTATGGATCTTCTATCAGCCTGCTTGTGCCTTTCTGAAATGAAGCAATTATGTAAAAAAGTGGTAGTATGTGCACAGATTCTTTTATTTAGGAATTTCTTATTGATTTTGCTAAGACTTTCTGTCATCTGGAAGAAACTGAGGCTCTTCATTTGGCAAATATGGACACATTATTAAAGAAAAAGAAACCGCTCTGCTAATGTGGATGCACTTCCCGTCATTTGCCAACATTAACAAATTGAGCCAATATTATCAAAAATAGCACTTCTCTTTTATTTTTTTCTTTTTTTTTTTCCCCCAGATGTTCCGAAGCAATTACTGTGAAAGCTCTTCTTGGTAGTGAGCATTATCTCTGTTTCAGAGATGGAGAAATCAGTTACAGTAAAATCTAATCAAGGGCAGAAATTAGGGATCAAAAATTAGAGAAAAAACCCCGTGGTTATTGATGATGTTTGGTTCCCTCACCAGAACAGTGCATTTTCTTTGATCACATGATCTGGATGCCCTAGAATAAAATTAAATAAGTCTTTAATGAATACTGTAGTAGTGTCAGCCACTGCTCTGACGTAACTTGCCTAAAAATTATACTGGTCTCCCACTCTAAACAGTCTGGGCATGTGAGAGATCTGTGTCTTCTTTGCCAGTGTTAAATAAAGGCTTGTTTGGAAGATGTACACAGCATTTCTTAGGGAAGACTGCACGTTTTTAAGTTCCACAGAGATTAGTGAAGTGGTTTAAAGTGTTTAACTGTTGGTATCTTGATTCCCACCATTACCTCCTGCCCTAAGCACGTTGATAGGGATATGGAAGTCAAAGTTTTCAATGTGAGCATCTTGGGAGGATCTCCTCAGGGATCTGGATTCATGTTTGGATTGTTCCTCACCACCACGGTGATGTCTGTTTTCTGTAAAGCAGGAACAAACCAATCATTAAGAGACTGTAAATCTATATGGGGATTGTGATGAGTTAATTCAATACAAGAGAGGGGGTTCTCCATCTCTTGAAACTGTTGAAAGTGCTGCTTCAGCTGAGCTACCTGCAATTGTTAGGTACGTGTTTCAGGAGTTTCTCCTTATACGTAAGCATATTCCAGATCTCCACAAACAGAGAAGCCTGGCATTCACCTGGGTCACTGATTTGGAAATGGGTCTAGCGTGGGTCAGTTTCTCACTGTTTTTACTTCACAAAGGTTCTTAGTTTAGTACTCCTGTGCTGTGCCTCACAGAAGAGATGAGATACCCTGTGTCCTGGGTTACAGTGTAAGATATGCCCAAAACTATACATTCTATCACCATCT